>PVJA010011759.1:0-53847 GCA_004027025.1 Myocastor coypus | reverse complement strand
TGCACTGAGACAGGGAGGAAGGAAGGAAGGAAGGAAGGAAGGAAGGAAGGAAGGAAGGACAGATGGATGATGGACGGACAGAAGGAAGAAAGGAAGGAAGGAAGGAAGGAAGGAGGAAGGAAGGAAGGAAAAAAGGAAGGAAGGAAGGAAGGAAGGAAGGAAGGAAGGAAGGAAGGAAGGAAGGGAGGGAGGGAGGAAGGAAGGAAGGAAGGAGGGGAGGAACACAGGCAGGCAGGCAGGCAGGCAGGCAGGGGTTCCAGCTGAAATTTACTATTAACCTAAACTGCTACTCTGAAATGGCATCTTGGTTGATCACCTTAGAAACAAGAAACAGAGAGAGGTCATTGGAAATGGCCACTTGCTCCAGCATAAACTTAATTCAAACTTACACTGTTATAGAATAAGTATCATGTAGATGCCGTGTAGGAAGACATGCTATAGAACGAATGGTCAGTCTCTATAGATTTATACACATTCCAATAAAAATAACTTTCTAAACACCATGGAGCAGAGATGGAATTCACCTAAATAAGTAAAGATGTGTTCTCATAAGGAGGAGCAGGAGAAGGAGGAGGAGGAGGGCCTTATACAGGAGCAAAGGCGTCCTTGAGCGAGCCAAGGGCTGCCCATTACTGAAGTTAAAGAGCAAAACTAAGTGGAAAAGCAGAGCCCTAGGTGGGCGGCACAGCGGAGAAGCCCCCTCCCCCACACGTCTTTGGTGCAAGCTCAAGAGCTTGCTAAAGCTGACAGATTTTTGGGGCTTGGGCTCAGGGACACCGGTGCTCTCCACAGGCAAAGCACTTAAATAGAATCAAACCATGTTCATCTCTGGTTCTTGCCCTTGATTTTATTTTTACAAAGAACAGGAAGTACTGTGAGCACAGCAGTTTCTTCCATAGTTCACTTGGGGTTGAAGAAAAAGGAATATGTGACTTTTTTCCCTCAAATTTTTAGGCCTCTTTACTTTATCTGGAATTAAGGTTTGGATTTGCTTTGTGTTTTATAAATGTTTTCAATGAATACCAACATTGTGTTCATACTTACTATATCTATTGAATTGTCTTCTTTATTTTGCGTATAACATGTAATATGGAAATAGTCCCATATTATTATGATTGTGAGTACATGTTTTTATGTGTATGTACAAATACATACATACACATCTATAAATTATGTACATGGGCAGATTAGTGTGTCTCATAGATAGTGAAGAATCATATTTAAAATACTCTTTCACATAGGAAGGAGATCAGAGATATGGATCCCAGTATTTTAAAAAAGAAAGGGCAGACCAGCATCTGCGGTGACATATAGGAATTTTGCAGACCGTAATTTACCTCTGGCTAAGCATGCTAACTCACAACGACTGCCCTTCAACACGTGACAGTGTGTCATTTCCCATCAGTTGAGAAGAACAGTTCTCTCATATCACAAGCAAGAGGTACATGAGGAGGACATCGCCATGACATTCCTCACACGAAGGAACGCGGTGCATAAGGGAACCCTGCTCCATCTGTGACAGACAAGAGGGAGTGCATTTCTTCCAACACCACCACGGAAAGTGCACTTATTTATGGCCGCTGTTGATTTGCTCAGTAGTTCCCAAGGTAGCAGCTTCAGTGGGGTCACCTCCAAAGTTATGTTTGACTGTTGTAGGTGAAATAACATCTTTAAAAAAAAAATGATTCCGGTCACTTTCAGGGAATGTCCTGTCTTTTCTCAACTTTATCCTAAACTGAGGTAGAAGCCATCCACCTTTTTCTCAAAGGGCAAAAAGAAAGAGAAAAAGCAGGCAGGGCCAACTGGAGGTGGGGGATGGGTTTGTCAGCGCTTCCCCCATCGCCACTGAAGTCCCTGTCCTTCAATGATGACACACAGGGAGTTGGAGGATGCAAAGCAGAGTCGCTCACTGCCAGCTCTAGCAAAGGACTCACACTACAAACCCCAAGTTCCAGTGCTCAGGTGAAGGTGAGTCAGCTTCTGGTGGTGAGCAGAGCCATTTCTGGGTTTTCCCAAGCAGTTTGTTCTAAACTCACAATGTCATTTCTCCTTAGACCATACCACCAGTACGTATTGTGACAAATTGCATTTTCTGTTGGCATGACAATCAGCGGGACATGTTGCCCTAGACAACAGACATTCAGTTGGCTCACAGCTCTTGCAGCTGACCAGAGCTGCCAGGGTCTAGCAGGTGGGACCAGTCTGGTCTTGTAGGGAGGCTGTGATCTTGTGGGGTTCCAAGCTTGACTTTAGCTACCCTGCTTACCTTGCAAAGGTCCCCCTGGTAATAATATGAACATATGAATTTGGAATTAACTCACCAAACACTAAACCCATGCATAACATGAGTCTTCTTCTCAAGAATATTTAAAAGTAGAGAAATTAGCTTAAATTTTGAAGGACATTGCCCTACAATACGGAAACTGACACTGAAGTTAAAAAAATATGTGAGTTTTTATTGTGCATGCGTACCACCTATATGCAGTCAATTCTGTGTAAGATAGAATAAGGAATCAGGAATTAATAACATCCTCGATCTCTTGGCTAAAGCATTAGTGGGCATCATGGAATTTCCCTCAATTCTGTCCTCAAAATCATTGTCCTTGTAGAGATTATGGGGCCACAGACAAAAGGGATTGAAGATATACAGTGTGCCTAAGATAAGTCACCCAGTATGAAAACATTCTCTTAGGCTTTCACAGAGAGCAAATTGCTCAAGCAATGGTGGTGATTCACCCAGATGGCTGACACTGAGAAAAGTTCTACAAAACGCTATACATGGTTTCAAAGTAAATCCTGAGGGGATTTGACTGACCTCATCAGATACAAAAGTTACATATTTTGTTATACAGGTCTTGCTTTAACTTGCCCTTCACCACCCAGCAGAAAACTTTAACCATGAGGCATAAAAAAGTAAAGCTAGATTAGTATGCTGAGGTGTAAAAGGCTTAAATCAACAGTTTCTGACATTGTGAATTCTACCAATAACCCACTGCGATCATGGAATATTGGATTATGTGTACAACTACTTTCTCTTAGTTCAATAAGAAATTTTTTCTGCCAATAATGATTAGACAAATTATCATGTCTACACCCTGTGCTCTGTATAACTACTAGGAGGACAACAATAGGCATTGTATCAATCATTGGGAATGTCTTACTAAGGAGTTTTGAAACTGTCACATAGTTATTTCTTATTCAAAGTAATAAGGGTTGGGGAGACAGCTCCGTGGCACAAGTGTTTCACTGTCAAGTGAAAGGTTGTGAGTTTGAACAATACACAAAATGAGTGTAATTTTTAAATGACTACTCTATAATTTTCAACTCTAAATTCTAAATCTGAAAGGGAAACTGTAATATTCATTGCGCACCTTTATACCACCGATGTCTTCAACATACTGAAAGATAAAATGGTGATGATTAAATTAAAAGTACTGTATTACAATAAGAGATTCATGGCCAATCCCATTCATCAAAACACTCTCTAACCTTTGCCTTGATCCAAACACCCTTCTCCTGTCTTGGCTTTTTACTTTCTGAGGCGCCTCTTTCCTCACTATCTTTATGATGAGTGCTGACAAGTACAGTGCTCTGTAGTGTCATCCAGTGGACAGGTGGGCCCGTCAGAATCTGACTCTGTGTCCTCAGCCACCTCATCCACCTGGTCTGTCACCACATGACTTCTGCCTCTCCTCTAAGTCAAAATGGCCAGGAAAGGAACCATTCTGAATGGGCTCAGCCTAAGTGCTTAGTACAATTAATGAGCCTCTGGAAAAATGGGCTTCCAGAGCATCCTTAAGAGGTGCAAAGAGCAAAGGAAGGCGTTGGGAGTTAGGAGGATGGTGAGGGGAGCAATAGCGTTGAACCCTTTTACAGTAGTAAGTTCTTTATTGGAACATTCACTACATTTTTTATCATACCTCATACACATCTAGAAAATTCAGACCTCCTAATAAGTTTCTAAGTGTCCTGCCTTACTGTTTATTAACTGAAATCCTATTTCTAAATTTAACAGGAAATAGACTAACAGCTAAGATTTAAGGACTCCAAGAAGTAGCCTAGTAGGAAGCCTCCCTCACATCTCTCCTTCTAAGTCTCCATTCATTTCCCCTTCAGTGACATCTCAATGGCTCTTACATCCTCCCAGAGATATTTGTATTTCTAAAAATGAATTATTTTCCAGGGAGGCATGGTGGTGCATGTCTGTGCCTTCAGTATCCTGAGAGGTCCATTCAGACATAAGTTCAAGCACAGCCTGGGCCACTTAGCAATTTAGTGTGACCCTGTCTCAAAATCTATAAATGTAAAGTAAGGGGGAAGGGAAAAGAGAACAAACTCAGTGTGAAACCCCTGGTGCAATCCTGAAGAATACTGATTATATAATTAATAATATTCTTTCTTATGACATATTCTTTCTTTATATCATTTGATAATTTCCTTCAGTTAATCAGCATATCTGTTTGTTAAGAGCACGTTCAATTGTGTTTCACTGAATTATTTATAGTTGGACCTTCTGACATCCCATGGTGCATATCGTAGCCTTTGGCTGAGATAAATAATGGTAAATAAACAAGTTGTAAGCAGCCCGTTTCCAAGGTACACTAGAATTCCAGGAATTACTGAATCTGACTGAATCAGACTTAGCTGGGTTTGGTTTTTGTAGACATTTTCAAATTTTCCTCAGTGGAGTCTACATCCATTCAAATTCCTACAAGTAACAAGGTTAAGGACTTTTCCCTGTAGCACACTCAAATGGCTTGTGTGAAAAACGTTGATACTTGGAAACCAGTCCGATGCAGGATGGGTCCTCAGGAGTAATGTGCATGCATCTCTTATGGTGCTGACCTTCCAGTGTAAGCTCTGTGTCTGCCACGATGTCCGTGACAGTCATGTGCCTGTTCGTATCATGTTTTCATGGAGTATATGTCTAGGTCTAAACCTATTAATTCATGTTATAAAGTCCGATATGTCCTCAAACTGTAGTATACACTCCTGTGGTGTGTATTTTGTAAGGAAGAAATGTGTACAACCTATTTCAGTTTTCTTAGTGGCTACTCAGTTACAGAAAGGTATTTGAAAACTCCGCGTTTCTCCACTTTGCTTCTGGCCCCGAGCCTTTACCCAGTATGTTCCTAGGTGAGGGTTCCAGTTATTCATATTTTACTATTTACTTTAGTGTTTACCAAGATTGTCTCCTCAACTCTTCTACTTTCCCCACCCCTCAATGTCCTTCACTAATCCTTCTCTTATACTTTTGATGTAAATTTTGGAATGAAGTTCTTTCAAATCAAAACGTAGCAGAACTATTTTTCTCAAACTCCATTTAACTTTAGAAATTGACTTAGAATTGAAATTTGCAATGATGTGGAGAGCCAGATTAGGCTTTCATGTTGCTTAAACTCACTTATACATCCCTTCACGTACTTCAAAGTTTCCATCATTTCATTATTGTGTATGTAGCTAGCCCCATCTTCCACAAACAGATATACTCATGCTCCCACATTCTGCATACGGACATCTATACCAGCCTTCCTGTCTCAGGGTGCATTGTGGGTATTTTTCCCAGAGCAGTGCTGAGGAGCAGAGGTGATCATGGGAAAACTGACTTGGACCAAGGCCGCCTTTCTACAGGTGCTCATAAAACCTTACAATAAATATGCCTTTATGATTATCAAGCAAAATATTTCTCAATAACTGCTTCATTAAGGATTGTCAGAAAAAAATTAAACATAAAAGTGAAAATCCAAGGACATTTTAAAATAGACTACATTAGGACCATAACTTTTGTGTCTTTTTTTTTTTTTTTTTTTTTTTTTTTTTTGACAAATACAAAAATAAGAGCATAATACTCCTTATGCAAATATCTCTAGAGACTTCAATTATCACAGAAAAGTATCAAAACACCTCAGCACCTGAAGCAAAGACCTTTCAAAAATGTCCTCAATTAATCTTTTCCCCTTATCTTCTAAATTTACATGCAAAAGGCTTACAGTTGGGCTTTAAAATGCTTTTATACAAGTTTTTCACTCTTCTGTTATGCTTTCTATTGTAACAATGTATTTAGCATACTTAGAGGCCAGTGATTTTCTATGAAAAAGTGATAATTATGAAGATAGTCTCAGTATCCTACTTATTTTTGTAAGCCTAAATCCTAGTGCTGGGCCCAAAATAGGCCATGTGCTCCTTATTTTAAACTAATATATGTGATATAAGTAAATACAATAATGATTGGATATTATCAGAAAATATCTCTAAATTTGCATACCAAATACAGCCATCAGCAGTGTTAAAAGATACCCTACAGAATGAAAGAAAATGTTTTCACATCGTCCACTTAGCAAGACATGAATATCCAGAATACATTAGGAACTCAAATAACAAAACAGCAAAGTAAGTAAATAAATGATCTAGCTAAATATCAACAAATGATCTGAAAGACATTTCTCCAAAGAACACGTGCCATTGGCCAGCAGACATATAGAAAATACCCAAATGCTACCTGTAGGTAAACGCAAAAGCAAAGCCACAAAATATGGCATCCACGTGATCACGTTCAAAGAGCCAAAAAGGTAGCAAAGGCCTGGAGGAATTCAAAGAAAGGGAATTAGTATTATTATTACTTTGTGTGTGTGTGTGTGTGTGTGTGTGTGTGTGTGTGTGTGTGTGTGTGTGGTGCCGGGGATTGAATGGGACCACATACTTGTCAGGCAGACACTTATGCCAGTGAGCTATCTTTTCTGACCCAATGTACTATTTTTGATAAGAACTAAAAATAAAAATACCTTAAGATTTGAGAATTCAATGCTTGATGTATATCAGAAAATGGAGGGCTGGGGTGGTATATCTCCAGTCTAAGTACTCGAAGGGCACCCTGAGCCGGCCACCAAAGCCAGGTTAGGTGGTGCACAGCTGTACTCCCAGTGCTGGGGAGGCTGAGACAGGTGGATCACTATGAGTCTGAGCTGCTCAGGGAGACCCCATACCAAATAAATAAAAGATTAAAAAAAGAAAATGGAGGAGAAAGAGCATTTAGGGAGAGACAGGAAAAAGAGGAAGAGTAGGAGGAAGAGATGGAAGAGGAGCAGAAAGGGTCTTGAAATGTTGATGAAACGATAAAGCGCCTGAATTCTCAAGTTGACTGTAGCTTGACACACAGCACCTAGCACTTAGAATCAATTTACGTGTCCATTGTGGTACAAACAGATAAGGAATGCATATTATTCTTCCAGAAAATATACGAAACTCTAACGCTCTGGGAACATAGCTGAGCTGGAGGCCATTGTGTTAAGTTCAGCGACTCAAGACTTGCAAGAGGAAAACCGTGAACTTTCCCTTCCATGCGGAGAGCTGAAGCCTGGCTCCCCAGCACCAGAGCTGGCCTGCAGCATCACCCACAGCTAGACACGGGAGGAGGGAGGAGGTGCCGGCAGGATTCGCTGCTGAGCACACACACAGGAGAAGCAGTAAATTACTGTTCTCTAGCACCCCGGAGTGAGTGACTCAGTTAAAGACAATTGGTTGCATATTAAAAAGAAGCCGTGAGAGACAGTTTTAAAAGGTCTCGCCGGGCGTGGTGGCTCACGCCTGTAATCCCAGCACTCGGGAGGCTGAGGCAGGAGGATCCGTGCGAGTTCGAGACCAGCCTGGGCTACAAAACTGAGCTCAAGGCCAGCCTGAACTGCATAGTGAAACCCTGTCTCAAAAAGGCAAAAAAATAAATAAATAAATAAATAAAAATAAAATAAAATAAAATAAAATAAAATAAAAGGTCTCAACACAAACAGGACAAATTCTTAATGGAATGAATATGCTAATTATGTGGATTGCACATTGTATAAATGTACTGAAATACCACACTACCCCCAACACAGACACACACACACACACACACACACATGTTATGTGGCAATTAAAAATAGAATAAAAGAGAACAAAGTGCTCTTCATTCAGTATTAATAACAGGGATAATCAAAAATAAGATATCAGGTTAAGAAGTGGCACAATGCTACTGAATACAGTGATATATTTTAGGTATACTGACATACACTGTCATCCCTGATATAATATGTGTTGGAGTGATACCTCCCAAAGTTATGGTCTGTATGTAAGTAGAAATTAATAATTTAAATACTATATACATACATACTACAACAGGACTCATAAATTTTAATATAGTTTAAGAAATAGATTATTGATATCCATTTTTTCTAAATTTACAAGTCTACTAAAGGCACTTCCTACTGGATTTGATTTTACAAAAGCAAAATTTTCACCCTGTGCAATATTATGAAGAGTGGCTTGTCTGGAGCATGGATCAATGTGACTTTTTTCAGTAATGAAATATTTTGTGGAGGGATTACAGAAGTTACTATGTCCCATGCTGAAATAAAGCAAAACGCAAGAACATGGACTGCTCTGAAGACCCGGATATAGCTTAGAAACATGCAGGGAAGCAGTTGTGTGAATAAAACTCCACCCAGAGTAGAATGATATAAGACTCGGGCAGGGCTCACAGTCGTTCGAACTTAAGTTCTCAGACTCAGCCGACACTTCTTCCACTCCTGTGCTTTCGCCAGCCCCGCTGGTCTCCTTTTCAATGTATTGCTGAGTTCGTAGCATGGAACTTCTTGCTCTACACATGCAATTGTCAACCTTATCCTAGAATTTCATGTTACTATATTTTAGTGCTTGCATCGACTGTCTAATTTATTGCCAATATCATTTACTAAGTTTTCAGCACAAATACCAACTTTATACAGTTCCTAGAGAAAAGACTTTTAGATTTTCATAATCACACAAAAACATAGAAGCTTAAACACAGTGGCCAGACAAGGTAAACGTCTAACAGCCCGGGCTTTTCCTGTCCTCTGTACAAGACACATTTGTTTTCCTAGTGCAGAGGGAGAGAGGGATTCGGACTAAAGTCTTCTTTGCTCGTTTCATTTGACGTTATGTTATTTTTTTCTGTGTCTAAGAACTAATTTTTTCTTTGCTCAGGAAAAGAGGATATGATCCTATTGCATATATAAGACTTAAAAGTCCTTCTGTGTAAAAGTAATATAGGAAGGAACTGATATTCAACCTGCTTAGCTCTTACCAGCAGCATACAGACATACTCCAGTTAGGAAAGCAGTAAGTCTCAGAATAAGGGATAAAAGTGCAGCAGCGAAGCAGCAGTGGAGAAGTAAGAAGGATCACCGAAAACAGGTTTTAAAGTGAATACCTTAAGGGAGAAAAAAAAATAGCAAGTATTATTCAAGAAAATGACACACTTGTTTTCCACCCAAAATTGGTTTCAAAGACAAAAAGTACTCCATGTAAGCATGCCTGACATGTTGTATGGATCTATGAATCAGTTCCCAAAAGTTGGGAACCCCGATAGGAGTAATGCAGAACAGTCTGAGGCAGAGCAATCACTAGAAGCTGGCAAGTCCAAACTTTGTGAAAACTGGGGGCGATCTGTATTTGCAGATGACCAGCCTTGGCTCTCCGACGCCGAGAGAGTGACTGATACATAGATTGTGTGTGGGACCAGTGTGTGAGTCAGGGCACCAGGTAGGAGCTTTCGGGCAGCCGTATGGGGATTCCAGCCAATCCGTGCGTGTCTAAACAGCCTGAAAGAAGGAGGGAAAGGAAGATCCCTCGGGACTGATGCTCCCATCTCCCCGTGCCTGTGACCTCTGCTCCTGGACCTCAGGCCTCAGACTCTGCCAGGCCAGGAGCTGCCGGGATGTTCTGCTACATGGGCTTCTGGGCTCAGGCTGGAACCGCATGGTTTGCTCTCTTGGGTGTCCAGCCTGAGTCAGGAAACTTCTCATCTTCCATGCTGAGGGGAGATTAGATGCGTGGGCATGTGCGTATGTGCGTGTGTGCGCATGTGTGCGCATGTTCTTTCACGCTCAAAATGCATCTCTAATACAACACTCCCCTTCATTTGGAGGTGTCTCTTGCAGCTAGAAGTCTGGTGTGTACTGCCACTGTGTTAGTGGAGGATCTGCAATAAAACAAAGTCAACACGAGATACAGATGATGCACAATAATGTGATATACAAGTTTTATTGTGTACTAAATCCTGTATAAGACTGGAACTTTAACCAAAGTTGAATGCAGCACGGTCATATCTTCACAAAGCTGGAAGGGTGAGTCGAGGTGAAACACGCCTCCCTTGCCTTGGAGTCGGGCCACCTGTGTTCACTTCTGTGTTCTGCAATCGAGGTCCCAGCAAGCACATTTTCTCTCTGGGTACGAACAGCAATAGTAGCAATAACATAGGTCATAAGCATTAAATGAGATAATAGCTCTGCTCTGAGTAGATGCATTGTGTTGTTTTAGTGCTTGTACCTAGGAAACGTAGCATTGATGTTAGCTGCTGCCATACTACAGAATTATACCGAGAAGAGCTGATTCACCTGTTGCTAAGGGCCCAGCTGCTCAGTCTTCCAGACATCCTGATCCTACTGCACTAGAGGTGTAATTAATTACACAGTCTTTGTGCCAAAATCTTATCATCATAGCAAAACTCGACCATGAAAGATAATACAAATCTTTCATTGTAATTGTATTATAGTCTTGATTATAGCTTATCAAATAATGTTATTCTGACTGCTAAAGTTTATAGTTTATCAAAATATATTATCCCGATTGCTAATGTTTACTTAGCTCGTCCTCGTAGCTCATCTTACAGCAGTGTTTTGCAATCATCTTATTTGTCCCTTAGAAAAATCCTCAAGTGCATGATTAATTCTCTTTCCAAAATGAACGACCTGAAGCCAGCTGGGTTAAGAATTGACCAAGGTCGTAGAAGTGAAACAACCTCACAATAATGCTAAGGAATGAGAAACAGAAATGCCATCAGAAAATTTGGAATAATTATGATGATGGGTATGAAATGTTAAAAATGTTTTTGCTACATACCCTGGATTACAAATTTCTGAACAATTTCTAAGATCTGCAAAGGTAAGAACTATTTATTTTGCTTCCTTCTTTCCTGTCAGTCTTCTGTAAAGAGTGTCTTTCTGGGTGCAAACATCCTGACCGAGGGAGTCCTCAAGTCCACACTCCCAGCACTCCCTGGATAATGTAGTTACTTCCTTTGGATGGGCATAAGCAGTCCATCTCAGGATGAATCCGGCATGAGAAGGGTCAGAAGCATCCCAGTGTCTGAGCACACAGAGGCCCACAGAGCCAGTCTGCTGCTGTCAGAGGTGTGCTCATGTTTTCGTACAGATGAGAGGTTGGCACCGTGCTTATGGACCCAGTGGCTTCCCCTGGAAGTGTCGAGTGCTTGGCAGACAAGAGGCAGGGTGGAGTCACATGTCCTTCAGAAGGCCACGTATTAACTTGCCTGCACTAAAGGTGCAAAATCTTCAGGAGAGTGACAGACCGAACACATCTGTGACACCCCCTGGAGATAAAATCTGGCAAAATTTAGATGGTCTTGGTCCAGGGAAGAGTAATCTTTTTTATTTTAATTTGAAAGGATGATTTTGTAATTGTCTCATAGCCTCAGTTATATGCACCTATTTATTTTCTCAAGCTTAGGAATGAAAAACACAAGCACTACCAAAAGAAAATAATCACCAGTAAGGAGTGGGTCATGTTGACATAACGTAATTTCCCTCCAGTTCTTGACGTGAAACTTTGACCTGACGCCCAGGTTTTCCAAATTACGAGGAGAATGGGAGATGTGATGGGTGTAGGACTGACACACAGATTGTTAAGCAACACCAATTGCTCTTGTGTTTATCCAAACGCATTCTGTGCCAAAGCATGGGCTCTTCTGTTGTTTAGCATCAACCGTTGCCACATTCTGTTCCAACGGACCCTGAAGCCAGAGGAAAATCAGAGCCACAGCTGTTCGGATATGATCTGAAGCTGCAGGATGCCCACGTTCTGATGGCAGCGTTGAGACTCTCAGATCATCATTCCTGTCAGAACGCCTGCGCATCCTTTCCTCCTGCATCAGTTCTAGCTTATTCTGCTTTATATATGAAGAGCAGCTGGACCTTTGTCGAATTCAGGGAAATTAAGAAGTGAGCCAAGGTCACCCTCTTGAGTTATCCCACACGGTGGCTCTGAGCTCTTGCCTCCGTCCGATGCCGGCCCTGGGCAGCAACACGTGATCCACGCATTGTCATCGTTCCAATAAATGACAACACCATGGGCGCCCCCTATGGGGGAGCCTTGAAAACACAATGCTTATGTAGGCGTGCGCTGATACAGCAGGGTGTGATTCTGGCGGCCACGATTTCCGAGCTCATGCCCTTCATCTCGCTTCATCCCGCGAGCATAAATAAGTTACCGTGAAAGGAAACAGAGAAGAGAAGGCATTTGGAACATCTCTCCTAAAATTACTAAAGTTGTTAAGAAAAGTTTACCCTTGATTTTAGTCTTGCTTTAAGTGTTTTGTTCTTATTTTAAAGACAAAACATTGTTAACACATTGCTATGCGTTTGACTGATACAAGTTTTTTTTTGTTGTTTTTTAGTAATTAATACAATGCACATTCTTGTCTTCATAGTAGTTGTTAACAATGTATCTCCACTTTCTGTAAGGTGTAAAGGTCTAGGTCAAACTCGAACTATATTTTTCTTTATAGAACAGTAAAATCTAAATAGTAGAAGTGAAAAGTATAAAAATTTTAATTCAATTCAGAATTGAATCTAAACTTTCATTGATTTTTTATCTCTCTTATTTACCTAGATACTGTTTACATACAAAATTTAGAAAAAATAAGCATGATGGATCATGCCCCATTATTTAATGTTTCAAGTAACAGAATATGGGCCTGTGTGTGGCTATGAACTTGAATGGACACATACACCCAGGTCAACTGGACTTTAATCTGAAAGAAAAAAATAAAGACAAAACAATAAAACAGAACTTCAGAACAGGTGAGTAGAGTTGCCTTAATTAATGCACTGAATGTCATTGTCTTCATAGTAGCTACTCAGAGTACAAGGCTTTGGCAAGGTATCCTGTCCAAGCAGTATTAGCACTGGCCTTTCGTTTCAATCACCTAAAGCTAACTGTATAACTATCTTCGCGTGTTAATAAGGCTGTTCACAGGAATGAGAAAGGCAGACAGTTATGTGTTAGAGGTAACCCATGATCAGAAGCTCTAAGGTCATAATTATATATGGAAACCTGAAACAAACCTAAATCTCAAACTTAGATCACTGAATCATGCATTACTAAATTATTATTATTAAACTGTTATGTCTTTTGCATTTCAACATGTGATTTGTATTACTATTTACTTTATGTTTGTTATATAAAAATATATTCTTTATGGATCCAAGGCACTATGATATTTTAAGTGTGCTCTTTTTGGTTCTAAAAGTGTGTCAAAATTAAATATACAGAAGTCAAAATAGTTTAAGTGAAATATATAAAATCACATTCTCTGAGTCCTAAAAAATGGGAGGTGAGCAGTCTGCAGGGGAGCTGTGGGATTGTAGTGGCTTTCTCCAGGCATTGGAAATATCAATTCAGTTTTCTCTCCTGCAATGAAAACATTCTCGTGTGAAATATTTTTTCTTCTATGCAACACTGAAATAAAAATATCACCTACTGCTGTCCTCGATTCAAAATTCCAATACTGTTACTCATTTAAAATATATGTGTGGTGAATATTTTCTCATAAATGCCTCACACTGCGCTACATTTTGGTTATTTTTCTAATTTAATGAAAATGGATGGGCTGGGCACGGTGACACAGCGCTCAGGAAGCTGAGGCAGGTAGATCGCTGCAATCTGAAGGACAGCCTGGCCTACATGCTAAGCACCCTGAAGTGGACAGTGGGAACTTGTCTTTACGAAGTTCCTACCCCTTTGAAATTTATTAAAATTTATATAAATATACCGAGTTACAGGAAAAGACCATTACTTTGTAACTGATGAGGAAGAGTGGAATCCTAGCTTAACAAGGCTCCTGCATATTACTATGTGGAAAAAATCCAGGTCGAAATGATCCTGGAGGAACCTCGTGTGCTGAGCAGACTTTCCTGGCCCTTTAAACTACAGGAGAGCTTAGCGATTATGGCAGGATTTCCCTGTAATTAATTTGGGAGGATTTTAGAGGGTATATTAATAGCCTTCAGGAGCTGAATTCAATCAAATGGGAGATTAGTCCTTGTGGTCTCTAATCAAGAATATCTACTGAAATGGGACCTGTTAGATTCTTCTTTGTACTTCGACTCAAACTGAGGACCTAACACGCTCAAGCTTTGTTTACCTCCAAGAGAAATCCAGCTCATCCTGGCTTTGACAGAGGTTCTCCCTAAGTTTCCCAGGCCGGCCTTGAGCTCGCTGTCTGCTTGCCTACGTCTCCACAGTACCTGGGACTCTGGGCATGTTTTACTACACCTGCCCTGAAAAGACTCTGCAGGCCAGAGAGGGAAGAGCTAGGGGCCGCTGGGTCACTTTGCTGCCGCGCTACAGTGTAATCCGCAGAACCGTGAAGCCACCCAGGAGATGGTGACCGTGGGCAGCCTCGTGGGGGCAAAGATCTCACCGTGCAGACTCGAGGAACTGAATTCTTCCCTCAGCCAACGATCTTGGGAGAGAACTCAAGCGGTGGACAGGCCACAGCCCTCTGTCCCTGACCAGAGGAGCAAGCGAGGCTGAGCTCGGGCCCCTCACCCACGTGTGTCGTGAGGCAGCAGACCCGTGCGCAGGTTGTGGCTTATTGCACAGCCACTGGAAAGGACCAGGGAAGCTACGGCCCCTTCTCTGGTCCTCAGCCATGAGGAGTTCATTCTTTGCGCATGTGCATACAGTGTCCCTGCAGCCCCTAACGCGCTGCCTTCCAGCGCTCCCACCTTTTCCCTTCATATTTGCATAATTAAACTCTGTCAGCTCCCAATTAAGACCCAACAGAGCGCTTATTCCTGCTTCTCAAGTCAGCGGTGAGATACCCACGATATATCGAATTTCTCCTGCAAGTTCAGCTCACGCGCTGCCTTGCTCTTCCAAAATGGAACTTGAGTTTTAATTCATTTCCAAATGTTTCAAGCTGTAAGATAAGATGTCTCGAGCTGCATTCACTTCATGCTACCTCATTTCACATGGATGAACTAATTCTCCTTCCCGGACAGCACCGACTGTACTACATGGAGCTCAGGGGCGTACAGCGCAGAGTGTACTGCTGCGCGGAGAAATCTCATTTATCCTTCACCTCTTTAAACCACAATAATTTTTTGACTTGCTCAGCAATGTAATGAGGATTATTTCATGATCGGTGATTTTGATATTCTATGGCAGCTTCTCAAGTCTTTTTGAATTAGTTAATAGGGTATATTTCTAAAAAGATACCTTTGGTAAAGTAAAACTTCGTAAATTAAGTGTTATTTTCTTATTCATCCTGTTGAGGTGCCTTTTTCCATAGACAGAAGTGGTCATAAAATAATCACACTTTCTGAAAAGTACAGAGCGTGTTCTTTGAAGAGTATTAACATAAACTGAAAATTTGGTGGGGATTTGAAACAAGCTTGTGTGAATGTAACGTTTCGTGGAAATGACTGTTTCAAAGTGATATTATCTGATAGGAAAGTTTGATGTCAAACAGAAATCAGTACACTTAAGTTAGCTTACAGTGATTATGTGTTTGTGTTTTAAATGATTTTGACTTGAAAAAGCGTTGTCTGAACCCTCGCACTGGTGAGCTCTCGGCCAAGCGCTGTGTTCTCCCGCACCGCTTGTATTTCTGCAATCATCTGATCAGCCCGCTTGGAATGTGAAATCTCTTTTCACACTCTGAGCTCCCAGGATCCCCTGGGATGAAGCCTGCCTCGCTCATGGTTTTGTCGGTGCTCGGGGCTTGGACGAAGAAGAAAAGTTTACTGTGAGCGAAGTATGAGCAAGTAAAGGAGAGAAGCATGAGAGAAAAAGGGAGTGACGGGAAGGAGGGTGAGAGAAAGGACAGGGTCAGGAAAGGAGAGAAACAGGTAAGCATGAAGATGAAGCCCTGAGAGGAAAGCGGGAGAGAGGGCAGAGGAAAGGGAGAGGAAGGAGAAGGAAGAAGAACGAAAAAGAGGTGGGTAGAAAGGCTGACACAAATGGGAAATGGGATCTACTTCCCAACAATAAGAAACCCATAGCTATAGTTTTATAAATGGTTTTTAATATACTAAGCTTTGTCATGTAAGTGCTGTGTTCCTTGTATAGACCTACATATTATAAAACTTAAAAACAGGTCCCTGAAGTTCTAGTGCACATAGAATTCTCTCAGGCTAATTGTTTAAAGCTTGGTGGCTTGAGTCTTGCTTTGTATAGAATGAAAGTGATTATGTGGCTAGCCTCATCAGAGTTTTTGAGGCTGAAGTGAATTTCAAGGAAACTTCGAGGAAATCCTGGAGAAGTAAAGGTGCGTTAAGGAGACATAATGATGTTACGCCTGTTACAGTGAGACTTCTGCCAAGAAGTGTTATCACTTAGAAGACCTGAACATGAATCCCTTTGCGAAGAGTCTCACTGAGCGTCCACAGGGCAGCGGGCTGTAAGCCGCCGTGCGGATCACTGCTGCAGAAGTGGGCGCTCTGCACTGCGGGACCCGGGTTATCACCGGCCCACTCCTTCATATGGTTTCTATAACCCAATGCATATTCACAGCCCCTAAGCATCGGCAGTGTGAAGCCTGTCGCCCTAGTGGTCCTGCAAGTCCTGCCGCTATCTTGGAGCTGACAAAGCTGAGTGACTGACAGCCACCATATAGCTATAAAAAACAACAGGCTATATTACCAAGTTCTTGATATGGAGAATATACGCTTATTTTTATTCACATGCCTATTTCACAAATATCAGAGGAATTGAGGGAATTATTGCTTGTTGGAGATTTGTTCGAATTCAGAAAATATAGCCTCTGAGGAATTTTTTTTTCCATCATTTTTTCAAAACTCTACAGTTTAAATCCACATAATTATCCTCTTCAATGCTTGTTGATGAGAAGCAACATCGGATGAAGTCTTGCCTTTTAGACTTTCCTGTTCTGGCCTCAGATTGGGTTGAGACGTCCTGGTTGGGTTTTGCATTGATCTGCGTTCACGCCGGGTCCATTCCAATGGTCTGGAGGGTCAGACCAGCCTGCTCAGGAGAGCAGGGCTGTCTCCATTGAAGCCACAGAGGAGGCGACTGCTGGAGGTTTACCTCAGGTTTCAGAACCTGCGTCAAGGAAAATGAAAAACTGAGTTCTCATTCCAGCTTCAAAACTAAAAGGTCCCGATATTTATAGTATTTATAGATTGTTTTTCTGTCCCCACTTTCATCTCTCTTTCTCTTTCTTCCCTTCTTTCTTCTTCTCCCTCTCTCTCTCTCACTCTATTTCTTTTTTTTTTTCTTCATCTTCGATTATGTTTTGTGGTCGCATCTTGTTTTTGTTGTTTCTTTCCTTTTTCTCTTCGGTGGTAGTTGAAATCAAATCCGTTAATGAAGGCCACTCATGCCTTATCTGAGAAGCCTAGGCCTCTTCCTGGCATGACTCATATTCCTAAGGTCATTGTCTTCATGACTTAATTATGTCTGAAAGGCCACAGTTCCTAAAATCTTCATAATGCCACCAAGAGTTTGACCTATAAATTTTAGAATGGTCAGAAAGGTTCAGCCTGTATAACATAACAACATAAACACACATCATGGGTGGAAAAACTGTAGCATGAAAAAAGATAGTTCTGTGTTGCAAAACGTGGGTTCTATTCTGCTCCAGGCTTGATGAAATCAACAGAGTATAACCACCCAGGAAATCGTGTTCTGTTACCCATAGGTCAGGTGCCTTCTAGACCAAAGAAACACCACAAAGACGAGCACCACACTGACAGTGGTAAGGTCTGTCAGGATGGGGAAAAGGGGGAGGAGAGAGGGCATAACATGTGCGCGAGCTTGTGGCAGAGCCCATGGGGACGAGGGGCACAGCACCGTCACCAGAGTTAGGATCACTGGTTTACCTCTTCTGTCAGGCTTTGGGAGTGGCACCTGTCCTAGGAGTCTGCTGTGGGCTGCAGCATGGTCACGGTGGGGTAAGAGTGAGAGCACCTCTCAGGAGCGGAGGCATGTGCGGCCTGCACATGGGGTGGCTCGTCCGTCAGCCTTAGGCTTACGGTAGGCTGTGAACTGCTGCATGCAGGGTATGTCCTGCCAGGATCAGCGGAGCAGCAAGATGAGAAGGCGTCAGACAGAGAAACGTGATTGCCCAGGCACTCATGGGAGGAGAAAGAGGAGACACGATCCCAGAGGAGCAAGAGACAGGTCTTCCTCTTGCTATAGAATTTTTAATCAGCCTCCGCGTCTCTGCATCCTTGGACTGCATCTAGAACAGTCAGGTGGAACAGAAAACACCAGAATGAACACTGAAGAGCTTTGCAAACCATGTGGGAGTAACAGATGTCACTGCCTCCTTAATATGAGTTGCTTTCTCATATTAAGGAAACAGAACAAGGTTCTCAGGATTCACTCAAAACCCATGCCTGTCTTCAACTGTGATGGGGGGAATTTTCTGATCTCAAAATGCAACACCAATTTAGCATGTCTTTTTTTCTGCCTCAAACCATCATGTTGAAATATTATGATTGAGTCAATTCACTTGAGACTTTGGAGGTTAAAACAGTGCAGTAAATATCTTTTTTTAAAACAAAAAGTATCTTAGGAATTGTTATACCAATTCAAATGTCCCAGACATGGTGACACATGCCTATGTTTCTAGTGCTGGAGATGGAGGATGCAGAGGGTTGCTGAGAGTTTGAGGCCAGTCTATATACTACATAGTGAGATCCATCTCAAAAGGACAAAAAATAAAAAATAAAATAACTTAAAAGTAAACTGAACTATGGATGGAGATGTCCATTTAAACTGCAATACTAGGAAAATCCACTTCATTCATAAGAGTCACCTAACAAACCAGGACTGTCAGTGTGTTCTTTCCTCCGTCTTTCTTCACCCTCTGTAACTGTATCTGGTTGCCCGCAGGGCTCTGGACTGCCCACACTGAGCTCTGTATCAGGGTGGGAAGCGGTTCCCACTTCTGCAAGGCTGTGGCTTCCAATTCTGGCTCCTTATAGAGATAAAGAATGTCAAAAATGTAGGTGAGATATGGCTGCGTGCATGTCAAAACCTTTCATCCCTCTCCCCGCCATGCTGAACAGCTTACCTAGAGCTGCAGCCTCTCCTCCTGTGCATGCAGCAGCTGAGCTTCTGATGCACTGTGACTCTGGGCTCCGTTCCAAAGGCACCAGGCCTGTTCTTGCATGCTACGTGGCCAACTTTCTCTTAGTGTGAATAGTGTTATCACCTGTAAGATTGGAGGATTGGTTAACTCCTGCTTGGGATGGCTTCTGTCTGGGATCTGTTGGCCCTGACCACTTGGGCCTATGGCAGAGCAGCACGGCATGGTGGGAGCACGTGGTGGAGCACAGCCTTTCAGCTCAAGGCTGGGAAGGGGAAGCACAGAGGAGAAAGACAGCGGGGCCCCACAGGCCCCTCCACAGCACCAGCGACCCCAGTGTCTTCCTCCAGGTCGTACCTATCAGTGGTCTCACCACTTTCCCAGAGCGTCCAACCAGAAACAAGCCTTAAACACATGGGCCTTGGGATCGTCCCGGATCCAGGTCCCATGGAAGGGTCACCTTTATGTTTCAGCACCTCCTTTATGGACGGTGGGCAAGGGCTTTGCAACAACTGGCTTCATTCTTGTTTTGTTCCCCTCACTGATTTTTAAAGAATGCACCGGCCCTTTCTTCTTCCAATTTCTCCAGGCATAAGCAGTTCCAACCTGAGTCAACTATGTCTAGATAGTCAGAATAGGTTAATTTCGAACCTGCCACTGATATTGGCAGAATTCTACACGGAATTCTTTCATACATCATGGCCAGCCCAGCCTGCCGTGGGGGTGGGGCTCACACCTCATGTGGTACTAGGGATGGGACCGCAGTCTCTACCATTGCCTAAGCTTGCCTTTAGACTACTGAGCCATCTCGCCAGCCCCTGAATTATTTCACTTTTATGTTTTGTGTTTTGAGATTGAGATCTTTTTAGCAAGAACTTGCAGTGGCTGCCAAGGCTATCTTATCATATTCATCTTAGTGATTCTTTTTTCGCTTCTTAGCATATCCACAATGATTCTGATGACCGTTTGCATGTGTCTGCAGATGCGGAAGTTCTAACAGGAAGACTGTATTTCCTATTTGCTCAACAAATCAAACATAGTTGGTTACATACAATGTGATGGCTTTTTATGTGGGGAGCCTTGTCCTTATATGTCTCACTTCCTGCCTACAGCTCTCTCCACACGTTCTCTGACCCTAACGTCGGTCTTGTTGCTATATGCCCCACCCCCACTGCCAAAGCCTCGCATGGCAAGGAGCTTCAGAGGTGGATGAATTAGGGTATATGAATGTAAACTAATCGTGACACTGGAATTACCCACTTGGCAAATCACTGTGGACCCTGGAAGTCCCACTCTGTGGGTGGCGCCAATCAATAGGTTCCCAGCCTGTATGGAATATGAAGTGAAACGACACAGGGACCCTATAAGGTTTGCAGCCACTGCCTCCCTCCTGGTTCAGAAGGCCCCTCCACCAGGTCGCCCTGCCTCCAAGCCAGACAACTATAGACTTCAACCTACAAACCGCGATCCCCAATAAATTTTTTCTTGTTAACTTTGGGTATTGGATATTTTGTCCCAGCATGAGAAAAGTAACTAGGACACTGGTTCATCCTTGGTTCAATCCCTTTTCATTGGATGTATATAGGACAATTTCCAGAAACCTGATGACATTTTTGGGTTAACATATACAGTAATTTATCTCTCCTGTAAGCTACTTGAAAAAGAAAATACCATGCTGTTTTGTGCCATACACTGTACACCCAACACTGTATTATGGACTGTGTGGTTGGGTGTGTTTTTGTATCCCTGAAGAGCTTTGTGCAGCTGCAGAAGTTTGTTGCAGCGGATGGAAGAAACTTTTAGTATATGGGCTCCAGGACTAGACTAGCTGATAAACCCTTTTTTGAAAGAAAGAAAGAGAGAGAGAGAGAGAGAGAGAGAGAGAGAAGATACTTATTTCATATATTAATAGTGAATAATGATTTCACTGCAGCCTGAATATGTTCTCTTCCTCTGTTCTCATGATTAGACCTCATTTTTTGAGCTCAGATTTTCTCTCTTGTGTCTAGAAAAATGAGCAATGGAGCAGGCAAAGCAATAACAATCTTTAAAGCTGCTTTGACCTGCATGTCCCTCAGGGAATGCTTCAATGCAGGGATACTGTTCTTTTCCTCCTTCACTTGGACAGATCGGAAACAAAAGCATCCTTCAAACCACTCCTCAGCAACCCCAAGAGGAGTCTCTGGAGCTGACCACGGGTTAATGAACCAGCTACGCACGTTCTGTGACTCAGCTTCCCTACAGGAAAGGTGCCCTTGTGTCCTTCCACAGGAAACTCGCACTCCTGATGCATTAAGCTTATTACTGATTCTTTCAAGAGTTACAAGTGGAATGTGCTAGAGAAACTACACTAAGCAAACATGGAAGACCACAATTTTATTATTTTTTTCGCTTGAGAAGAAGAGATAATTTTTCAAAAAAAAATTGAGTCCAATCCCTGGTAACACAAAAATTTAATTAGTTAATTAATAACCAAAGAAGCAGCAACTAATTACTCCAGACGAAAATGACTGACTTGTGGAGAATTTAACAAGTAATATGACAATGTAGTGCCTTATGCTTGCAGGGAAAAGGAAATCTCTCTCACATAAAATTCGTTTTTCAGGGGTCTGGATGGTGACAATAAAGCTATTACAAGGACATCTAAGAAAGGAGCTAACACAGCGCAGACTGCGTCACTTCCTAACAGTATCAGAATCAAGGGTTGCGTCCCAAGGGAAGAATGAAGGCACCCACAGGTCAGACGAAGCGCGGGCTACTTTACTCAGAAGAAACGAAGAACACAAGGTAGAGGACAGGAAGTAGAGCTGCAGCTAGCCAGGACGCGGTCCTGAGCACGATGGCCACAAAGGCATGATCTAGGGGTTCTTGGGGTGCTACAGGGGAGCTCGTGTTGCTGTGTGAGCGCTACACTCTCTGCCCTATGGGAGACGACACACTTCTCAGGATCCATATAGGCAGTGCTCACATAGTGCTCAGGCAGATCCTTGCACCCCTGAGCTGGTGGCCCTCTGGATCCAGCTTCAGGCAGGTGCTAAGCCCTCATAGGGCACCCGACAGATGTTTTCCTAAGATCCTGGAGGTTTCTAATTCAGCCATCTCCACTTTGGACGCCATGACGTCATTGTAGGCTGCTGTCCTCAGCACCCAATACAATCCTAATCTCTATCTCACTAAGTGTGTTACACTAATAATTCATAAGACTTGAACCCAGAAGCCCATAGATGCCTATTTAGTTTAAATATCATCACATCAGACATTTCTTGGTCTCCATATTAGTAGCTCCAAGCTCAAGATGCCCGTCGACCAGACTCCCTAGTAAGCGTTGCTCTTCAAATCACTCATGCAGCTACTTTCTGTGTCTTAGTACTGGCAGGAGAGAGTTCTTCTTTCCCTTCCTCTTCACAAAACCAATAAGCACATGATGAGCACCCCACGCTTCTGAGCTAATTGCACCTCAGAAGTGCCCCTTGCAGACACCATCATGTTGGGCAGTAGAGATTTAACACATGAGTTTTAGGCACACAACACTCAGGCCATAATATATATATTTTTGAGGTGCATATCACCTGGCATCTGTGTGGTAGAAAAATGATACCTAATGGGGTTCTACAAAATGTTGACTTCAGACAGGTAAAGGTCATCAATGATGATAGCAGCAAATGTATCATGCGTAGTTTAGTGTTTGTATGGAACATGGTTTTCTTTCTTATCATAAAAACAAGGCACTCTACCAAGCTCATCTCAGAAGTTTTATATCCTCAAGCTACAGTTTCTGAATCTACTCTTTGAATCAACTTGGCCAACTACTTCAGTATTTGTTGCATATCGTACAGGGTCTTCAAAGGTACAGCCGTTCAACAAGAGGTACTATTTCCGATGAACTGCAGAAGTGCTCTGTGCCTTATCTGTCCACATTGCCAATGTGTATTTACCTCTAATCATACATGCAAATCACAAGCCTCAAAAACTCCCCAATAACTGTATGAAATAATACTGTGGTGTACTTCCCTAGACTATATAAATTTTAAAAGCCCATGAGTATTTCATGAGTGAGATATTGATATCGCAGTGCAGTTAATGTTAAAGAAGGTCCATTGGAGGAAAAAGGTCTTGATAAAATATTCTGTTTCTAATTTGGAAATGCAAAAATTAGAATCTGTTACAGCACAGTAATCACTAGCATGGAGTGATGAGAGAGGATGGGTTATCTCTGAGAGAAATAATCTTCTAATTGTTTGGGATGTAACTCTTATAACAGAAATTCACTGTCAGTAGAGGAAAATTCATTTAAGCCTAATATTCAGGGTAATAGAAATGCTTTTAGCATTATATTAAATTGTTTCACCAGATGGATGATACCAACCCACTTTATATACTGTACTGTGTGATTGACTTGGATATTAATAACCATCAGGAAATATTCTGATGTCTTTAGATTGCACACAAAACAGCTATCAAAATGAGAACTGATTTGGAACAAATGGAGCATGATAAGTGTTCTTCCACCTCTAGAACAAGTTTCTCAGTGACCCAATTATTTTTTAAAGGTATGTATATCTGGTAAAGCATGTAAATAACTCAAAAAATGACATCCTCCCCCAAATTTAAATGTCTAATGAAAAACTGAGCATGTGAAATGAATACTTTTCAGATGAAGAAGTATAAATATAAATATAAATACACGAAAAAGTTCAACATCATTGGCACTCAAGAAATGCAAGTTAAAACAACACTGAGAAAAGAAAGAAAGAAAGAAAGAAAGAAAGAAAGAAAGAAAGAAAGAAAGAAAGAAAGAAAAACAGCACTAGGATCTCATCTCACTCCAGAAAGAATGCTTGTCATCAAAAATTCAACCGAGGGCTGGCCAAATAGCTCAGTGGACTAAAGCACATCTTAGGCACAGCTCAGCCGCCATGGTTCAATCCCCAGTCTGCTGTGCTGGCTCCACCCCTGGGGCACACTGAGACAGTACCTGAGACTGAGCATGATGTCGTGTGCCTATAATATCAGTGCTTAGAAAGCTAAAAGCAGGAGGATCACTCTGAGTCCAACTGGTGTAGTAAGACTATGTAGACTGTGTACTAAATACACTAAAATAATAATACTAATACTTCATCCAGTAACAGGTGGTGGTGAGGCTATAGGGAGCCCCTTTTGTTGGTGAGAGGACACTCTGACAAACCACTATGGAAATCAGTGCAGGGCTCCCTCAAAAAACTAGAAATAGGAATTCCATTTGACTCAGTTGCAAATTTCCTTCTAGATGTCCTCTCATAAGAGGAAAAGGTGCCATGCCAGAGTGATGGTTTCATGCCAATGTTTATAGTGTGACAATTCCTAAGAGCTGAAACTTGGAAGCAATCTGTATGTGCATCAACAGAAGAATGAACAAAAGATGTGGTGTCTGCGCACAGTGGAGCACGACTCCATCATGAGGAAGGTAAACCTGAAGCATTTGTAAGAAAGTTGGCCTACCTTGAGACCAAGGTGCTCGGGGAATATGACTTGGACCTATAAGCTTCAACAGTGTAGGGTTTCATTTATAGTAAAAACTCTATCTCTGACTCTGCCTCTGCCTCTCTGTCTTTCTCTGTATCTATCTATCTATCTATCTATCTATCTATCTATCTATCTATCTGTCTGTCTATGCATCTAATCTGTCTGTCTATCTGCATTTCCACCTCTATCTCCCTCTCTCCTGTTATCAAATGATAGGAAATACAAGGGAAGAAAAAAAAATGTATGGTCCAGTGTGCACAATACTTGTAAAATGGGACCTTG
Source organism: Myocastor coypus (assembly GCA_004027025.1). NCBI lineage: Eukaryota > Metazoa > Chordata > Mammalia > Rodentia > Myocastoridae > Myocastor > Myocastor coypus. The sequence goes on along the minus strand of PVJA010011759.1, from coordinate 28,910 downwards.
ACTGAGTAGCACAATTGCCTTCAATATTGTATGTGTTCTTTGGCCTATTATTCTGGATAGCAATCTGTGCACATAACAATTAACCATATAAGGTCTGGCAAGATAAATCAACGAATCTAATGCTGGAAATCTAAAAGGAAATTGGAGAGGGTTTGGGATAAGGAACTGCAATCTGTTATGCATGTGAATCGTGAATCAGTCCCTTATGGTGAATGTAATCATTATATATTGCATATTATATATATATATATATATACATATATATATATAATATATATTATATATTCCATATTATATATATAATATATTCCATATTATATATATATATATATATATATATACACATATATATTCTCTGAGGAGAGAATTGTTTTTTAATTTGTCTCACAGATGTTGTGACATGAGACGTAACTCAAATCAGATAAGGTGTTTATATGGCTAAGAGTCTCACCCATTAGCTGGGCCAGAGAGATAATTGGGAACATTAAACACTGCAAGAAAGGCACCAGCATCTCAGAGAAACTACATTTAAAATTGGTAGTCCTTTTGGATTTCATTAGAAAATAGTATTCTGGCCTCAAAGTTTATTGGTCGGTAGGTACTTACGCTGGAGAACAGAAAGTGATCACCTTTGTTCTGTGGGCTGGCACTAACCCAAGTGACGCCATCTTTTACGTCACTCCAGTTACCTGCTGTCTACACATCCTTCCCCAAATATTCAGTAACTGTGAGAAATATTGCATTCCTTGTTTTCTGTAAATCTCATCTGTCAGAGACTGTGCTCAGCAACAGTAAGCCCGTTGGATGAGATTGCCTTGCAAGAGTTCAGCTAGCGTAAGTGGTAATTTTATATAACTAAAGTAAGGATAGTCTCTTAAAAGCTCTAGAAAAGAAATAAACTTTAAACGTCAAAAAAGAGAAGGTAAGGGTCAGGGAAATAACTCACAGAAAAAGCACTTCTCTGGCAAGCACGGGGTCCCAAGTTCAATCCCTGGTACCACAAAAAAAAAAAAAAAGGAAACAAAAGCTAAAGCGGGGAGAAAGAAATGTGACCCTGCTGCTACACTTTGTACTGGGACAGCTGAAGGAATCTGCTGTCTTGGCAGTTAGGGACAGGGACGCATGCAAAGCCCCGAAGCAGGAATGCAATCCTATCAACTGCTTCCTCGCAACCTCCAGGTAAATCGTAGCCCAGCTGAGGCCTGCGCCTGTTCTCTTCAGCTGTGTGCAGTGCTCTAGCTGCATGAGTCAGGAAAGGTCCACACTCTCAGTTGGTCGCACTTATGCCATCTCTTCTGATCTAATGCTGTATTACAGAACGGGTGTGACAAAGGAGCTGACCCAGATCTCCTGTTCACTGGCACCTCCAAGGCTGGGAATAACCCTTAGCACCCTGAGCACACTGTAAGACCCCGGATGCTCATTGGATCAAAGCACCTAATGAAAGAAGGGGGAGAGGGAGGAGTTTTATGATTCAGGTACAAGTACTGCACTAATGTGGAACCAAAGAGCGTAAAATGCCTGTAAATGGAGGTCCCTTAACATATCATGGTTACATACTTGGAATCTGCAAGACACACAATACAGTTTTAAAATTATCTGAAAGAACCAGTTGAGAGAGCTCAACAGTCTAAGTTCCCATTTTGGCAAGCGCGGGGACCAGCGTTCAGTCTTGCCCTGCATGCCCTGCCAGCCCCACCCCCGACCACCTGAGCCAATGACGGAGTCCAGGCGTGCTGGCACATGCCTGTAATTCCAGCACGGGTGAAGCAGAGCAAGGAGAAACACTATAAGTACAAGCTGTGTAGTGAAACACTGTACCGAATACATACAATGAAAATAAATAAATAAAATAAAACTATTTGCAGTTTAACATTCTCCTGTTGACTAAATGACTAAATGTAATAATGTACTATTCTTCTTCACTATTAAAAGTCTACTAAAAATGAGGTCATTTAAAACTAATTGTATAAAGTATCTCCAAATACACTATTAATATAATATAATTTTAGGCTATTTTTTTCCTCAAACTGTAACTTTGAATGTATGTTTTAGGACATTTTGCAGTTATATGTTCTATGAAATGAAAAATTAATTATCTTCCAAAATGTCACCCAAGGAAAAGCAGTCACAGAGCCGATGAACAATTAATTAGTTTTTTGATATATTCCTTGCACTGTATTTTTTATTTGATAATCAGTTGAAAATAGCTTTTCATGTTACTCAAACTTTTACAAGGTCAAGTTCTGGTGGGGATGTTTTTCTCAAGTTGAATCACAGACACCTATTAGAAGTGTAAGAAACAGTTTGCAACTCAGACAATTAAGAATTTCTTTTGAAAAATTTGGGGTGAGATTTCTCTGCAAATATTTGAAGATTTTGGCTGTCATGGTTGGAAGCATCTTGCCCTTGCTCGCCACAGACACTGGCGCTAATCAGACTCAACCTCTCCGCCCTCATCATGAAGAAGTGAGTGAGGAACTAAGATACTCCATACACACAGAAGGAGCTGTCAGCCATGCAAACTGAACCTCCTACCTGAACCTCACCCAATGGACCATACTATGCCCCGAGAGCAAGTGAGTGAGTAGATCTCGTCTAAGACACTGCATTTGATTTTTATAGTATTATAAAATAATCCTACAAATTATTCCCTGTATTAACTCTATTCCCTTGCAAATCCTGACTATGATAAATACATACTGTGTAGATATCATCACACATATATGCTTGTATGCATTCGCCTGGCGTGAACAGGCATTTGTAAGTGAATATGCATTTTTTCATAAGAAAATAGGGGCCAATGTTATTACAATACTGTTCTTATCCTGCTGTTTTCACTTGAAAATATTTCTCTTTTTTCTGTCTTTTTGAGACAATGTCTTGCTATGCAGTTCAGGCTGGCCTTGAGCTCACTTTTGTAGCCCAGGCTGGCCTCAAACTCACATTGATCCTCCTGCCTCAGCCTCCCGAGTGCTGGGATTACAAACATGGGCCACCATGCCCAGCTGAAAACGTTTCGTGAGCTCATCCTTGTGCTTCGTGCTTAGAATGCTGAAGTCCTTAGGTTTGATTTGCAGCACACATGTGCATACTTACCACGTACAATGTGCACACACATATACACACACACACACACACACACACACACACACACACACACACACATTGCTTGAAGACCACACACTGTGAAGGCACAATTAACTTCTTTACTTATTTTGTCTTTGAAAATATGTTGATTTCCATTTCTGCTTTTGTCAGCTAGCAAATGCATGATTGTACCTTAAAATCCCAAAGAGCTAGAAGGGGAAGCAGTGAAAAGTCAGATTTCATTAACGTTCACGTTTCCCTAGATAGTATCACCCAGGCTTCTCTCCTTCTTAAGTATTCCTCCGCATAATTTTATTTGGAAATTTTTTTCTTTCTGAAATGTAAGCTGAAGAAATCAGGAACCTTGTAGGCACAAATCGCCTTTAAAAATTCTAAACTTTCTTGCAATCGCCGGGTTAGGAACATAGTTCTTTACCGCTTTGTGATTCAACTTCAGATACATATCATCAGTAGTGCAACGCCACGTTGACATCCCTTAGTTTTATAGATAATGAATTCATCACCAGGCTGCAAATTACTGAACTTGCAGTGTACGTGTCTCCTTCTACGTGTAATAGGTATAAATGGTCCCAGCAGATGTTTTCTTCATTTTAGCATGGGCTAGAAAAGCTCTTCCTTTCTCCTCAGTAGGCGTCTTCTACTTTTGCTGTTACAGTGCCTCCTTCCATCCCCCTTCGTCCCGCTATCCCCTCTTTCTTCCCTCCCATACCTCCTTCCTCTTCCTCTATTCCTTCCTCGCTCCTACCCTGACTTCCTTCCTTCTTCCGTCCTTACCTCCCTCATTTCCTTTCTCCCTCCCTTCCTCCTTCCCTCACTCCCTTCCCCACCCTCCCTCCTTCCTTCCTCCCTCCCTTCCTTCCTTCCTTCCTTCCTTCCTTCCTTCCTTCTTCTCTCTCTCCCTCTCTCCTTTCCTTCTTTCCTCCTTCCTTCCACCCTTTCCTAGTTCTGTCTTACTCTCTCCTTTAATAGATTATTATATGTCAAAATTGCACTGGGCTTGGAATTTGTATGAAGCATAGAATCCTGGGATAGAAATATTTTCCTTCAAAATATGAAGTTATCATTCCTTCACCTTATAGCTTCTACTGTAGCTACTGAAAAATCTGAGGGCTGGCACGCTAGCTCAGCTGACTAAGCATCTGTTCAGGAAAGTGCAGGGACCAGGCCTTGATCCCCAGCAGCACGTGCCACTCCAACCCCACCCATGGGCACACTGAGCTGGTGACTGTGTCCAGGCATCATGGTCCAAGCCTGTAATCCATTTAAGCCTCCACTGGGGAGGCTAAAAACAGGAGGATCACTGTGAATCCAAACTGCACAGTGAAACTGCAAAAAATATCAACAAAAGAAAAAGAAAGATTCAAAGAAAGAAAGAGAGAGAGAGAGAGAGAGAGAGAGAGAGAGAGAGAGAGAGAGAGAGAGATTTGAAGTCATTAAGATCATGATCTTGGAAAATATTTACATTTTTCTCCCTGAAAAGGTTTCTGTGATTTTATTCATCTAAACATCTCGCAGTTCGCATCCTGTGAGTGTCATTTTAACTGTGATGGTGGCAATTATTTTTGTCCTACTTTTTCTAGTTCTAAGGCCTAAGTGGGAATAAGGTCTGTCCCAAGGCAACAACTCTCACTTTCTTAGCTTGAATGAGGTACCAGAGATGAATCACAGAAGATGTCAGGAGCAGAAATGTCCCTCAGTCCCCATGCACAGTACATTACTGGTTCTCATGTCAAGCAGAAAGGTTGAAAGGACAGCACATAATTCTGGATTGTCAGATGTCGCAAGAGATCCAGCCATCATTCCACGTTCTGGTCACTGGGGCAGCCTGTGTGTACTCTCCCCTAGTGCTACAGTCTGCTCCCCTAAAGTTTGGATCTGAGCAGGCCACGAAAGTGACCCAGACTAGCAGACACCAGTTCTGAGGGCCTGCTCCTCTCTCTGGCTTTGCAGAACCAAGAGGCCACCTGGAGGTGACTACAGCTCGGGAAGAAGAGCGTGACCTGTTGCCTTCAATTCTCCAACCAAAACGAGCCAAACCCCAAGTACAGAGCTAGGTTTCCTAAACTTGGAATGGAAATGAAAACTGCTTCTAATGTCCCTATGTCTCAAGATAATGAAGATTCTCTGACACAAACATGGTCTTGGACAAAGCTGACATCAAGGGTAGAGCTGCTAAACATCTGAAAGAACTTGGATAGTGCATGAGGTACGATCAGCAGACAGAGACAGCTTAAATTAAAAAGAAAAAGAAGGAAAGTAAAAGAGATGCATTGCTGTTAAGGCCTCTCAACACTCCCTTCTCCCCATTTCAAACACTCTTCTTAACCACCTTCTGAAGCAGTTTGGAAATTCTCTTTTGTGAATGTCTTTAGCTGGGTGGTTATGGCTGCTTTTCTGGCCTAACTGCATTTAAAATCTTTCTCTTTCATGTACCCTTTGACTTTGAGGAAGAGCTAGACACCCTGCGGTTTCCTATTGGTAACAGTGGACAAGGACACAGAATCATGTTTCTGAGAGCCACCCTTTCCACCGGAGGGCACAGTGCCGGAGCAGTCACCTTATATATTTTTACCCCATCTGCCACTTTTCTTCCAGCTGGACTCATGAAGCTGAGCCACACATTAGCTAAGGGCCTACAAGCTGACTTCTACACAGATTGAAGGCACGCATCCGTACATCACACAGTCGTGTTACCATCTTTGCAAACAGAAGATTTCTCATTTCCTGAGCATCTTGGATCATGAAAACCCCACTCGTGGAAGTCCTTCTTTGGGCTTCCCTATTGCCAACAAGAGTAGGAGCGCCTCGCAGGAAGGGACACTAGACTTTTCAACTTACAAATACTGGAAATGCATTTGTAGTTACACTGCTGAAGAGGCAACGAATTTTCCCTCAAGTCAGTATTTTATGCTTTCTGGCCTAACTCTGTCCTACTTTCCTTCTGAAGTCAACAATGCCAAACCCTTCCCACAAAACTCAAAAGGGCTATGTCCTGTAGGCACTCCAGGGACAGCATCAAGTCTAACAAGAGAAAATGGGAGGAAGGAAACTCAGTCTTTGAGAAGCGAGAGTGAACGTTTGTTGAGACGGGCTTTACATAGGCTGTTAGCCCTTCTGAAGGACTAGAGTCAATATGTAGTACTGAATTCCACTGGATCCCTGGCAACTGAGACACCTCTTGGGTGCTTGGACTAATAAAAGCTGGGCTATTATCTGATTGAGCAGAGGTGGGGAGACCAAAACTTAGAACAATGTCAGCTAAGAGAGAGGGTAACAGCTGAGGCATTCTCTGCGGCTGTGGGGAAATAGTACCCATTTTTCAAAGTGAAACACTCACCTTATGACTAGATTACTCCTCACATATTCCTCATTCAAGTAGATGAGGGCATTACTAGAAATCTTAGGAAATGCTACAGAGCAGCCTCGGATAGCCAGCCTGAGTGGGAGAACTATGCATATGGCGTTTACTGAGTAGAAGAGAAGCCAATGGTAAGTTGCTATACTCACCATTAAGTTCACAGGAAACCATAAGCACTTGATACATAATGCTAAGCAAAGTCCTACTAGCGTGGGTGATGAGCAGTTGATCATGGGAAAGGACAAATGAAAGGACAAAGGGAAGGAGATAGATTTAGAGCTAAATGCAGAACAGCTTGGAAAACTGTGCTGTCTGTTTCTGCTGGTCTCTAGAAAGAAGCAGCTAATGTTTAATTTTATTTTCTTTCTTCTTTTTCTTTGTTCCTTTGACTACTTACAACGTTATTATTGTTTGTTTTGTTTTATCTTTAAATGGAATTTCCACATTTATATCTGGTACCCTGAGCAGCTAATATAAAGATAGCGTCATGTACGACCGCAATCATTTCTAAATTCCTATCATTTTGTTTAGTGAAATTTTGTATTTTTCGAATAATATTTTTTTCTTTCACTATTTTGTATGCTTTAAAAAATGAAAAAAAAATCACTTAAAATTATCAAAGGACTAACAGATCCATCTTTCTCTCTATAAGAACACAGCAAAGAATCATCTCCAAAAGTTATCACTTCCAAAAATGTCTTTACAGATGGCCAAAAGGGTGCAAATGGAAAAACACACAAAGAGCACTGCTGGACATCAGGAAAGCAGTGTGCTAGGGAGGGGCTGCTCAGTGCAAACCAGACCCAAAAGGAAATGTACCCACTCTTCCAAGAAAAGGCAAAACCCCGTGTTTCATAATTCATCAATTAATGACTACGATGTTCCTTCCCCGAAAGGAAAGCATTTGACTTGCTTTCTTTTCTGGCAATTATCTGTTTGGAAATAGGTACAAGATGGCTTTGCCTCTGTAGGCCTGTGGCAACAGGATGACTACTCAGGCACGGCCTTTACAGCTCACACACATGGAGAACACTGAGAATCTGAGCCCCAGGCCTGATAGGATGAGGCTCAGGGGGAGTACCTTGCCTGTAGTCAGAGATGGTTAGGAAGCCAACACAGCTTCCAGGGACATCTCTGCAACAACCCTACGGGCTGACCCATGGCTAAGCCAAGCACAACACTTAGTAATGGTCTGCTATAATGCGTAGGCTGGCATGAAAGCCTACCCTTATCTTTAATATTTGAGCCCACAATCTTGGAATTACTCTGGTCTCTAGGGCTATGAGACAATGTAAAGGAACCTTTTCAGACATTAAAGTTCAATAACTTGCCATCAGCTTCAAATTAATGTTTCTTTGTTATTCTTATACCTTACATGGCTGGAAAATTATAGCAGACAATCTTGGGCTTTCTGCTACTCTTTTATTTTTTTCTTTGTCTTTTTGAGACAGGGTCTCGCTATGCAGTTCAGGCTGGCCTTGAGCCCAGGCTGGTCTTGAACTTGCACTGATCCTCCTGCCTCAGCATGCTATTCTATCATCTCTCATCAATACCTAATAAACTTTTCTTGTCATTGATAGCTCAGCAGACTAAGGCACCTGCTTTGGCTCAGCACAATGACGTGGGTTCATTCCCTTGTGTGCCATGCCTGCCCTGCCCTCAGGGCTCACTGACATGGAAATTGAGACTGGCCATGGGGGTGCATGCCTGTAATCCCAGCATTTGCGAGGCTGAAAACAGGAGAATCACTACAAGTCCCGTCTACATAGTGAGACCTTGTATCCCTAGTACTAAATGCATAAAAGAGAGAGTTAGTTAGTTAGTTAGTTAGTTAGTTAGCTAAACTGTCAGCCACCAATGACAATCATCATGCAGGATAGGGCAGGATCCTCTGTGCTAGCTCCTTACTGTACAGGGCCCTGAAGGATGTATTAGTTTGTCGGACCCTATAATGAAGGAAATGACGCTGGTTGCTTGTTTCAATGGCAGTGACATAGGAACCTCACATACATTAGGGAACACATCATTCATCTATTTCTCCATTCTCAGTATAATAGATAAACCCTAACTTAATGGGGGCATGAGAAGAAGAAAGTACGTGAGACTCATCTCACGTATTGCTGTACAATAGCAATGCACAGCAGAGCACAGAGCTGAGGCTGAAAGAGTAGGGCTTGCGTTGCTCCAGTCTGGGCTTCAAGCCTTCGTCTACTTCACGTCAAATTCCGGCTAACATTTGGTGAGCAGCAAAGCCATGCCGAAGAGGCAGGAGCGTGGCTTCATTCACCCTCACAGATGGCCCTGCGGTAACTCATGCTTTGCACCAGGTTGCAAAGGAGGGCTGTGAACCCGGAGGGCGGGTCTTCCTCGGCAAGAGTCTCAGGGAAGCTCTCCACAGGACAGCCACACGCACATGATACAAGGTTCAATGTTCCTAAGAGAATGTTCGTCCTCTATCTCACGGGCTTCATCAATCTTTTATAAAAGATACTACTCAACATTTTTAAATTACTGCATTTTTCATGATAGATAATGTAATACGAGTTTTATTCTAAACTAATGCAAAATTATAAAAGCAACATTAGACACAAGTTTAGGGAAAATTAGATGTAAATATTTATTCTTCTATTACTTTGTTATAAAATTTTGTTTTATCCTTTGTAGATAAAATGAAATTAAAAAAAGCATTTCCCCACCATCTATATTTCAACATTTGTATTTAAGTAACTTGACCCATTTTTCACATACAAAACATGCCAGTTATATTACTGCCTCCAATACCATGGAAAGTTAAAGTTTGATAGCTATGTTATAAATATATAACTGTAAGAAGCTAAATTTCTCAAAATAAGAAAATTTGAATCACAATTGTCACAAGCTTTTTTTAGTATTAAATGTTTGCAGTTCATTGAAACATTTAATGTTTTGCACCTTGGGGAGTGTTACATGGACATAATACAGCTCAGTTCTTTTCTTAATCTGCTTTCATTCAACCTCCATTAATTTCTCTTTTCTCATTTTTATTCTTATTGATAGAATTAATTCCAGATTAATTCTTTGTGTTGATAAAGCATGGGATCTTTACAACTTTCTAAAATGTTGATAAAAGAAAAATAAATTGTGATTTTCACTGAATGCTAGTTGAATAAAGTGCTGGTTTAACATAGTTACTAAACAGAGAAAGATATTTTGCTCTTCATTGAAATATGTGGTACAAAAGGCATTTCTGTATAGGACAACACTGTTTAAAATTAATTTTAACAAAAAAAGTAATATAATTTGTTGAGAATCTTTTAGGAGAAGCCCTTAACAGTTAACAGTATAAATGATACAGTGCCTTCTGAGCAAACTACATTAATCAGAGTTTTACGAAAGGATGAACAAACTACCTCCATAAGTTATCTACACCTGGGCATCAACCTCAAGTCATCACTTTATACGTCATTCATGACTTAAATCCCAGCGATGACGATGTTAGACTGTCAGGCAGAGGAAAGCACCTTGCTGTTGCGTGAAGTCCCTTCTTCGGAACTTTCACTTGCTGACTTCTATTGCTGCGTCAGGACTCAGGAATAAAACCTGTTAGCATGGTCCAAATGCCTTCGTCTCTGGTCCTTGCTCTTCCTTGCAAAGGATGGATTCGCTGTCAGACGAGAAGAAGGAAGCTATGCCTCCAGCTGGCACATGTTTTGAGCCTTTTATGTTCTTAACTCTTTCAGACAAAATACCAAGCATAATGGTAGCAATCATGGCGACGATCATGATGTTAATAATAAAAGGATTATCAGGAAAGGGTACAGCATTTGATGTGCATATAGACATTTGCAGTCTCATTTTCAACTCCTTTTCTTGGTAATAACATGCAGGTAAAAACTTAATACCTGAAGCTGATACTTTCTTAAATTTCCCCTTGCTTCTTTCTAAGTCCCACAGTGTGGTTATTTACAGATCTGGTAGAACTGGACAATCTATCTGACTAACCTTAGTGGTGCATTTCACTTTGTTAGAGTCCATGGTGAGGTCAGTTTATGAGAAAAAAGAAATCTCAGGAGGAATTAAATGGGACAAAAATGACCACAACAATAACTGCTATAACATGTTAATGAGTACAAATCAAGCATGCTAAGGCTTCAGCTTATACCATATATTTAAAAATAAAAATAAAATGTTGTGATTATATTGGGGATTTCTCACTCACAGACGTATATATCTTTGAAATCTAAGAGTGTGTTATCCTATGCTGCTTTTCTTAGGAAGCATGGAACCTATTTAAGAGTTATTTTGTTGCGTAGAAATTGTTCTCAACTTAAGGGACATGAATCATAAAAATAACTCAAGAACTCTTCGTGCATATTGTGGAACACAGCACGGCCATCAAGCTTGTCTCTCCGTAGCTGACATGGCAGGGCTGCAGCACGTCATTATAGTTTGGAAAACATAAGTTAGGGAGATGCAACAACTGGCCAAATATATTATGTCAAGTAGTTTTCAAAATTCTGGTTTACATCAAGTACATGAGGAAACATGGCTATGCCACTGTAACTGATACATCTACTAAGGTACTGTACAGGAAATTGTTGAACTCCAAATGTGTTGGGGTACCTGTATATCCAGCCATCCGTTCCTTCTGGAAGCATCCATAGGGACTGTATTAGATGCTAGATGTGGCATCTAATGCTAGGCCTAGTATCCAGATGCTAGACGTAGCATCTAAAGTCATGGAACAGCACAGGCCCCTGAGACATTCATACCACACTGTCTAATACTAGTTGGCACAAGGTCTCATTTCACCGTGTAGGTGACCGGCTGACAAAGCAGGAATGTCCAGAATTTCTATTTAGTATGAACTCCCACACTACATCTTGAACCAGTAGTATTTCTACTAACGCCAACATGATGGCCCTGAGATGAGAATACATGACAGTATTTTAATATGTTCCAAATAATTTAAATATATGTTTAATATTCAACTCAAAAATTATGTTTGCATTGTTTCCATTTTCTGCCAACAATGTATGACAGCACAGGATAATTCTATCACAAGGAAGTTTCCTTTTCATTTTGAAGATCTGAAACAATAATGATGGATACACATGCAAAACCTTAGATTATAGATCATGATGCATGAACCATATTTTTAAGCTATATATATTTAGCTTTTTCCCCCAGTGGAGGATAACTCAAGTGTTACATTGGATTGTATTCCCAAATTTCATTTTTCTTTTCTTTCATTTTTTAGCAGAGTTTGAACTCAGAACCTTGTGCTTGCTACGAAGGTCTCAAGCTGCTGAGCTATCTCCCCAGCTCTTCTCACTTTTTGTTTTGAGCTACAGTTTTCACTAAGTCACTAAATTTTCCAGGCTGGCTCAAACTTGCTGTCCTCTTACCTCACTCAGTCACACAAGTGCTAGGATTACATATATGTACCATCATTCCCGAATTGTTTCTTGCTTATTTTTTTTTTTTTTTTTGGCTGTTAAGCTGTGAAAATTTCCTTTTTTCTCTGTTTAATCCAGTTTATTTATTTTTTTCATTTTAACTCTATGTATTTATTCAGCAATTTTTTACAGTGATCAAGTGCTGCTTATTAATATTCTTTTCTTTTATTAAGGTGTTTTTATTTTAATTTTATTATATTTTATTTTTTATTACTTTTAATAAGAAATAACAATATGATAGTTTCAAAACACGTTAGTAGTACATTTGCAATAATTGACACATTGCATATTGTTGTCCTCATAGTAGAGCACAGGGTGTAGACATGATAAATTTTCTATCTATATTGGTAAGGAAAGAAAAAAAGAAAAAATTTCTTCTCTTTGAACTGAGAGGAAGTAGTTGTACACATAGTCCAGTGTTTCATAATTGCATTGGGTTACTGGTGGAACTGGCAATGTTGGAGGCTGTTGATTTAAGCCTCTTGCAGCTCATCATACTAATCTAGTCTTGTGTTTTATGCCTCATAATTAAACTTTTCCACTGGGTAATCAAGAGCAAGTTAAAATAAGACCTGTATAGCAAAACATTCTTCTTTTATAGCTTCCAAGGTCAAATCCCCTCAGGATTAACTTCAGAATCAAGTACAGTGTTTTCTAGAACTGTTATCAGTTTCAGCCTTCGGGACAAGTCACGGCTGTTGCTTAACCAGTTTGCCTTCTGTGAATGCCTGACAGAATGGTTTTTCTCTAGGTAACCCACCTTGGACACACTGTACTTCATTTGTCCCTTTCCTCTGAGGTCCCATAACCTCCTTGACCAGAAAATTTGGGACACCAGTGAGTTATAGGATGTTACAGCACAGGTTCTCTTATGTCCTGAGTCCTCACTGAACTTGAAGGGCTAGGGTCAAAATGTTGGCTATCCTTGACAAAAATTGAAAATTTCAATAAATAAATTAAGTTGAAGAAATTCCAAGGCTAGATTGCATTGATTCTCTTACTAAAAGAGGAAAGAAAAAAAAAAAAAAAGATTCTGGGGCTGACCTGATAGCTCAGCAACCTAAGGCATCTGCTTAGGCAGAGCATAGTGGCTGGAGTTCGATCCCTGCCATATCATTCTGTCCTCGCCCACAGGACATGCTGAGATACTGATAGAGCCTGGGAAGGTGGTGGATACCTTTAATCTTGGCACTTGGGGGGGAGGCTGAAAATAGGGGTCTGATCTACACAGTGAGACCCTGTAGACCCTGTCTTAAATACAGGGGGAAATGGGGATTCTACGAAGAAAGAGTGATTTACCACAAATCACCACACTTTAAAAATCAGTAACTTTGCTTCAAGTGAAACCCACTGTTAGTCATGAACCAGTGTTATCACTGTAAAGTAATTCAACTCTGACATATAAAACAAGCTCCTTCAGTTGGTTAAGCACACAAAAAGCAAGAGGCATACATTTCAGAGTTCTACATGCTCACAGTTCTTGTTGTAAATTAGAGCAAATAAGTAATGTACAGATTTCACCGAGCACCGCTTATGACTGCATGACCCTAGGTGAAAACAGTTTTCAAGAAAATGCCTAGAGCAGCAGACAGTGACCACAGTACAATGTCAGGGACACCCACCTACCTCCAAGGGAGCTCCTACTGAAAGTCAGCCTGAAACTTTCTGAAGTCTTCCTTTGCATCGTATGTGTGATATCATAACCTTTGAAAATCTCCCAACTCTGCGAATCCTTTTAATGTGGCCCTTAGGTGGTTAGAACGTTAACAAGGACATAGCCTTTCTTATGTTGAAGTGCCTCAGAGTGGTGCTGCCAAGTTTCCTCATGAGACAGTGACTCCTGCAGTGTGGTGATAGATCGGCTGGGCTTCTTACTGCCTGCACGCTGGAATATTTATGTATTTATTCTCATGACAGTCGTAAAATATTCATTTCTTGGGGAAAATATCTTGGCTCAAGTGCTCCATATGGTTGTGAAATAAAATCTTACAACCAGTCCACAAGTTAAAGCTGAGGACAAAATACTGCAAAGAAGGGTGAGACTACAAAAGCCAGTTATGATCCACTGTAAAAATGAGAATTAATTACAAGTACCCCAGGACAAAATTTTCAATATCAGCCTGCTCCGCCTGACACATCTACCTCATCTGGAGAACACCAAGATCATTAAGACATTGCACATACACAAGCAGTGCTATCACTACGCAGTATTACCAAAATATGACGACACAGATAGACTGCGTCTATATTTATGACTTTTCAGTCTGTTCAGATTCATCGTTTAATGATGAAATTGGAATGATTCATTCCTATGCCATCTAAGTGTTATCCCAACAATTATGCAAATTGCCTTTCATTCTGTGTGAGTCCAAAGTCCTGAATTTTCTACATTACAACAGTCTAGCACAGCTTAAATGCTTAGGAACACACAGCATCAATTCCAGGATTTTTATGTATCATTTAATTCCTTGCATTGGTAAGAATTTCTGAACAGTTAAAAGTCATAATGTGAAAGTTCAAAGTAATTTTATTCCTATGGCTTATTTTTGTTTCAGTGTTGTGGATAAACCTCTTTGATTAAAAAAAAAAAAGACTACATTATAAATAAGATAAATCACAAATATAATAGGTATAACAAATCAGAGTCTAAATTACTCCCTACCATTTGTATAAACACAATAACACAAGACAACAGCATGAAATGTATCCAAATAAGAAGCATGGAAATGTATAAAATCTAGAGGTCATTTATTTTTTCTAAAGTTGAAGATTTAGAGTCATAGATGTTTATGGCACTATGCCATAGTGACCTTTAAGCTTGTTGGTGTGCGTTCAGTTGGCTTGGATTCTCCTACAGGGTCATCACAGGCTATTTTTGAGTGTCTTGTGGTCCATGGAGGAGGAACTTCCTGCACTGTACCCAGCCCCTCGCCCCTTTCTCTGTGGGTCTGTCCCCTTCTCCTGTCCCTTTGTCTGGCTTCTGGCCAACAGGAACTAAGGAGCCTTGGTCTCCTACACCCTATGTCATGATGCTCCCAACAAGGAACTATCTTCCCAGCAGGAACACCCTGAAATGACAAGCCCACCTAACCTCACCCTTTTTAAATTGTAGGTGTCATGTATTGTGTTCTAGCAAATAGGAAGTCTCGAGAATCCAGCAATACTGGGTGTAGTCAATTTTTAGCTTTTAAAAAAGTCAACATAATAAAGGTAAAATGCACAGTAGTCTGGATGATTTCAGAGTCAGTTAACAAAGCATAGAACTTTTGGTGTTCTATATAATCTGGCTTTAAAATCCTTTCCATAGTGAAGCAAAACTTTGGGTCATTGCTGTTTGGGGATGAAATTGAGGTTATTATAGTAAAGGCTGGAGTTTATGTTAAGAGATCTCTCTCTCTCTCTCTCTCTCTCTCTCTCTCTCTCTCTCTCTCTGCTTTGGATTTGACCTTTTCTCTTAGGGATATAACATGACAGCCAAATCTAAGCATAAGCACGTATCTCAAATATGAAGTAGATGAATATCTGAACAACTTATTTTCACCATAATTTCAGGGGTTAACCGAACTGCATTCATAAGTAAATCTGCAGATGCCTGGTGAGCATCTCTGACCTCTGAAAATTACTCCTTGCAGGATATCTCTGGGTGAGAATAATGAAATGCCACACCTATCTGCCTGATCTCCCACGGCTTCTCTCACACCATGGGCCAGCTTTGACCATCAATATTAGAAAAACAAAATATTCTTAGCAAATGCTGCCATACTGGCACCGCACACACTGCTGGCCCCGCCCTTGGGTGCAGTGATCTGGGGATGGAGACCCGGCATGCAGGTGCTCGCTAGTACTCCCAGTACTAGGGAGGCGGAAATCAGGAGGATCAGTATAAGTCTGGGCTGTGTGGTAAGATCTTGCACACACACACACACACACACACACACACACACACACAAAATGTAGAAAATGTTGCCATGTTTCAAAGTGAAAATGAAAATAATAATTGTACCAATGGACTTGTGAATTCATATTTCTTCTCCCGTTTCTTCAAAGAAACTGAAGCCCACCTTAAGGACCTACCACTGAGCCGACACTAAAGCACCAGCATCCATTTGGGTGCGAATGGTGAGGCTTGGTGGGCTCGCCTTCTCCCTTCCTCTTCTCTTTCTCTTTGTCCTCTCATCTTCTTGCTATGATTTAATCAGTGTGATGCCACATGTTCAATTCAGGTACACAAACACACACAAAAATTTATTCTTTCTTTTGCTATCCCTCTCCACTCACCACTAGTTTACATAGACAGTTATAGGTCCTATATACACCAGTAAATTCTGCTTATCCTCGCATCATTATTGTCATTTTCATTTAAGCTCATTTTCTTCATTTGAGTTCTGAGTGTCTCGTTATGGTACTATGTTCCATGGTGTCTGTGGTGTGTGTGTGTGTGTGTGTGTGTGTGTGTGTGTGTGTGTGTGTGCTTGTCTGGTTGGCTATTTCTTTATTTTAGTATTTGGGATTGAACTCAGGACCCAGGACTTGTTCTTGTGAGGACTTATGGTACTATGTTACTGACCTCTTAACGACCTGTTCTTCTGGTTTTCCATCCTAGCCTCTCCAATCTACTGTACACAGCACGGCCACAGTGTCCTATTCAAAGCACAAATTATCTCTTGTCACTTTGCAATGGATTTCTACTGGTTTAGTGTTATTAGTTTGTTTGTTGTTGTTGTTGGTGGTGGTGGTGTTGGTATTAGGAGTTGAAATTAAGAAACTTGGGCTCACCAGGAAGGCACCGTGCAACTGGGTGCTGTCCCTGGCTTGGTCTGTATTTCCCAGCTTTCGAATCTGCTACAGCTAGTTTGCGTCCACATCGATCTTCTCTCTCTAGAAATCTTTCTTCTTTGAACATAATGGCCTATCCACACTGTATTTCTTATAGTTCTTAACCAACATTTGTGTTGCTTTCTGCATTTTTGATTCTTCAGAGGAAGATGAAGTTCTCACAGTGGGAACACCCTTACCCATGGTCCTCATGACCAGAACTTCTATGTGGCTCATTTCTTTTTCTTAAATTGAAATTGCATATGCGTAGGGCCATCAGTGCATATCTAATTAAACACTTCCTTTGGGGTTGCTCTCCCTGCTGCATCTTAGGTCACTTAGCTCTCTCAAACACAGACTAGAAACAGAGACAGTCAGTGTATGGTTACGAGTAAGCCGCTAGGCCCAAGCAGGAGTGGAGCATGCCGCTTTCAGCATGTTGAGTCACGTGCACGGAAATGTAGACTTTGTGGATTTAACTTTGTCTTGGTGATTCCACTGGAACTTCAGCTAATCATCTGCTGAAAGGCCACATCGGAGCTCAGATGTTATTATGTTGCACTTAAAGTAATTCAAAATGTGATCACTGTAAGATGGATAAAATAATGTGCTCCAAGGGCTTGCTGAAAATCTCTGTGCTTTCACATGAGGGGACGATCTGTGCTCTAATACACAGCCCTAAAAGCTACTGGCAGGGGTGAAAGAAAAAAATCTTCCCTTTAGCGATACTGAAGACCGCTTAACTCAGTATCAGGTCATACACGATTTTTATGTTTAAAACTTGCTGTTTCTTTAATCATCCCACAGGACAAAAACATTATTATGTGTTCAAATCATACCTAAAGAGTTGGACATTTTCTTTCAACTTTGATTTTTATTGATATGTACGTGTTCTATAATAGACTTCAACATAGATGAGGAAAATATATGTTCAAACTTCAGTTACACACTCATTTAAGAGTTAATATTATTTTCAGCTTTTGCATGCCATCAACTCTCTGATAATGTCTCCTCTCTCACTCTTCATAGCCATGCCTAAACGGCCACGCAGTTCTTATTAACCGCATGTGAACATAACATTCTGAAAAAGGAGATTTCCTAATTTTTTTTCATTGCAGAGATCTTGCAATGTCACAAACTAAAGGTAGCAGAGCTTCTAATGATACAAAGACGAGGTTACATAGAATCTTCCCAGGGCTGCTCAGACTCTATTCATAGGAAATAGCTCTTCAACAAGAAGTTAATATGCCCGCTGGAGCGCTAGCAGGGTGCACTTCTGCACGGAGTCTTTCTTCTCAGTTCACAGAATACCCTGTGGTGAGGATGTTGATGTTGGAAAGAAAAACCTATGTCAATGCAAGGAAAGAAATTTAATTTATATGAAATCTCTTCCCTGCTGCTGAGTGGGTCTTTGTAGGAAACATGAATTGGAAGTCACAGAACTGAACTCTTCCTCCGTTGTGTCACTGTCCCCTTGCTGTATGTTATAGGAAAGTCATCAAAGCCGCTGTCTGTCTTGCCACATGTGCAAATACTGACAGGATTTCCCCCAGGACTAAGGAAATAACTAAGAAGCTGTGCTATCTTCATTACTTTTCTATTTCAGGAAGCTAAAGGCAGTCGCAGAGAATGACAAGATGTACAGAGGTTATAAACAGTATGCTTGCTTGTTAGTATTGATAACATTTTTTAAGATTGGAAAATGTAAATGTGAAACATACATTCTGTTCTCAAAAACCCACAAGTCTGAGGCAAAGGCAGTGCAGAGTAACTCCCTGTGAGACGGGAAGAAGAGATCAAGGGACCGTGATTAGTCATATGCACAGAATTAAGCCAATTGGGACTGGGAAAGAATCGAGGCTATAATTGTAAAGAGTCTGTTTTTTGAGGGCTATGGTGCACCAAGAAAGGTTGACCAAAGCATATGCATAGATTCAGAACAGTGGTTGCGGTCCAGACGATAGAAAATCTTGGGTAACAGACTAAGGAATGTGACTGTTCTCTGTAGAGTCAGCAGGCACACAAAGCCTGAGCAAGATGCATCCTGGGAAAACCAGGAAGGGCAGAGAATTCAGAAGCACGGCTGCCATTTTTAGCTGCTTTCCCAAAACCTATTGATGCCATCTTGGTGTGCTAACTTGGGTCAAAACAGATACTGTTAGCAATGAGAACTATAAATTGGATTTAGTGACAGAAGAACAAGAGAAATCATTATCCTCGGAAAGACACAGTCCAGTATGAGGCTTTATCACTGGGACTCGAGAAATTGAATCTTGCTTCTATTTAGAAGTGGTATAGCAAAAAGGTAAGAGGCCCACTTAAGTGACAAGTAAAATTCAGAAACAGAGAAGACAAGCACAATGGCAAATACATGTAAGACAAAAGAAGATTTTTTTTTCCCCAAGCAAAAATATCTCCTTCATACGTTTGTGTCCCTCTCCAAGACGTAGTTCAAAAGTCATCTCTTTTCATCTATGGAAGGAGATTAATGGGAACATATCTACACAAGGGAAATTGCTAAGGAGAGTGTAAATTCATAGAGACAGGAGAACAAGGAGGATCTTCAGAAAGAGCCCAAATATATGGAGGCAAAACATTTTCTGGCACAAGAATGAGCTCCCAAAGAGGATGATCATCAGGACAAATTTTAAAAACCCAAAGAAAAGTGAACTCCAGCTTAATGCCGAGGACATCAGATAGAAAATCTTTACACCACAGTGACATAGAACAATCGACACCCTAAATATTATGTCCTAATTTCTAGACGTCACGAGTGCATCAGGTTATGTACCACAAGAGAAAGAATGCTGCTTGTAGAATTATGGTTACTAAGTTGCTGATGTCGAAACGGAAACATTCTAGATTATTCAGGTGAGACTGAAACATCAATAAGCACCTGAACAAACAGAAAGTAGTTACAAAGATGGGAAGATAGAAGTGGAAATTGCAAAAGCACACAGCCCTTAATTCTACCCTATGCAACCTGTGACTGCATTCTGACTTCAAGAGGTGTTACATAATAAATGAATTTTGTTTTAAGGCACTTTGGGTGATAATTCATTACAGAAGCAATCGAAATGTAGCACAGACACTGTGAATACTGTAAAATTTCAATATTTTTAGTATCCTCATCAACAGGTTGTTACACTTCGATAAAATAGCAATGGCTTTGGGCCAACTCATAAACCTCTGCAATTTCCCTCTCCTACTAAAAACAGTAACATGAGACACTTCAGACATCTTGTGGATATGAATTATTCTAAGTAAATGCTTACCCAGTTCGAACTAACATGTTTTCGCATTCTATCACATCTACATGACCTTCCTGTGTAGCTTTTGAATCCCAATTTTGAGGTACCCAGCAAAGTATTTTTAACTACAGCTACTCTTATACCTCTCAAGTGACAAGAGAAAACTCTCCTGTTTAGCTGTGGATCTGGACTCCTTGGCCGACCTGTCTCCTCTTTCTTCCCTCCTTTCCACTCAGTCCTCTGGAACTCTTCACTCAACTTCCTCGCACCTGGCCACAGAGACATCACTGATGAGAGAGAGCTTGCGCACTACCTTGTCTTCCAGGTGCTGTACACTTTATCAACTCTCGGCCTACCCATGCTTATGCAAACACGAAACTTGGTCCTGTCTGAACAGCGTTCCACTGTAGAAGTTCGTCACATTTTCTTTACTCAGCCATCAATGCAGGAATCAAGTAGATTCTGTGCTTCAACCATTGGGAACACTGCTGGCACGTATAATTAGGGTAGTCCAGAGATTGTTTTAATATACTGATTTCCTTTTCCTTGCTTACATAGCTCTCCTTTTAAAGAAGCTAATGGGTTTTGCTTCTTTTTCTTGAAGTCAAATAATATCTGCTCATCCGTGCCTCTGACAGGCACGAGCCTTCACCAGTGAGGTACTTATTGACCATGCTAATGCTAAATTACCTATGAAAAATCAGTTTTTGATCAGTCAATGACTATAACACGCAAGTGTAAACTAATTGCATATATATATACATATATATGTATATATGATTTTAAATTTATAGCATTCAAATTAAAATATATACTTCAATGTTCTTTTATTCTTCTCTGCCATATCTTATCTTTTTCCATTCAGGGAGATATACAAGTATGGGATGGACATATTCATAATATTTGTGAAGGGTTTAACTCTTTCAGGGATTCAGGAAGTAATACATTGCCTACTAAAATTCTCTGTTTCACAATTATGTTCTAATTTACAAGAGTACTTCACTAGACTTCTCAAAGTTATTTTGCTTCAACCCAAAAATGATGAATGGAGATTTTTACCCTGGGACACAGTTAAATCTGCTTTGTTTAAGAGAAGTACACAGGGCTGTGTTTTGCATTATATTCAGATAACATGGATGCTTTAAAATTTAATATTCTCCCTTAGTTCTGAGAGAAATGATGTCAATTTTTCTTGTGCCAGGAGATTTTTCCATTGCTTGATATATATATATATATATATATATATATATATATATATATATATATTAACAAAAGAAGGGATATATTGATGTATTACTTCTGTTGTGACAGTGACAGCTTGTCATATGCTTTGTAAAGAAAGTCATTAGCCAAATGGAAATTTAGGTCATCTAACACTTCTTGATGGCATTTAAGGGACCACTCAAATTATTGAAAATGTGCTTCGTATTTCATCATGCAAATGTCAAACACAATTTCTTATTCATTTATTTATAGTCACATTCCCAGTATCACCTGAATATGCAACCAGTTCAGATCCATCATCTGAGAAGCTTTCATCGCCCACGGTTCTTTCTTTCGTAAATTACTTTTCTGCTGCTTTCGTGCTAGACTTTTCACTGCATGCTTGCTGTGTTCCCCAGGCAGGGCACGCAGCCCTGGCTGCCTTTACTTGGCTGCAGCGGTCCATTCCGCACACTGTGCCAGTGGCAGGAGCTGCTGAGCATGGGACCCAAAGAGTCCTCACCTAACATTCAGAGAATTGTCATGGTCACCAATTTCGTAAAAGGAAAACGCTTGATGAAGTAAAACACTGGGAGTACTCAGTCAAGTGGGGCAGACACTCATACATTAGAACTGTCATAAAAATAGATGCCAGGGACTCAGTACTCTCTTGTATTTCTGGTGTTCAACAGTGGAGGTAGATCTCTCTATTTTATATCTTTGAATAATTCCCCCACACATAAACACATATATATGCAAACTACATGCACACAAGTGCAAGTGATCAAGTACATAAAAGCACAGGTACCGAGAGCTCGCTAATATCTGATCATCAATGCTGAAGGGTAGAAGACATCTTTGGCAAAAGTATTAGAGAAGCACTTGCGCTCAAGAACTGTCAGGTTGAGCAGTTAGCCAAGGGTAACAGAGAAGAAAAAGAGACAACTGAGCCAGTGGAGGTTGAAAAAGAAGTTAGGAAAAAAGTAGAATAAAGTGGAATTAAATAAATGTGTGAGATTAAGGGAGGGATACATTATTACATTTCCTGCTACATAATCACCAAGCAAACATGAATTTAAAGTTACTATCATCTTGAAAGTTTTTGGATTCAGAATTGTTTTTCCTTTCATTTGCCAAATGAGGCTACACATGGTAGTGTACACATTAACAGCCTTTTCTGTTTTTCAACTGTTATTCTGATTGTAATCATTCTTCAACTGCATCTAACGTCCAATTTATTGAAACTTTTCATTCTTTCCATTCTTCGAGGTATCTCTAAATGAACTAAATTAAATACAAACTTCCAATTTAATATCAACAGAGCTACACAGACATGAAGTTTGCTCTTACTGTGTAAAATGCAAACTCATTAGTTACAAAAGGTGGTGAGCTGCTGAATATCACTACACACTGTTTGTGGTCCTAACTGTAGCTCTATAAATACAAAATTATGACTAACTCCCTGAGCTATACAATCTATTTTGAGTAAGAATTACACTGAAGGTATAAATGCACCAAGCTTGGCGTCAAAAGTCACAGGACAGTGCTCTGCACAATGATAAAGAGAAGGAGCAAAATGCACTCTCAGGCCCTGAGCCCACCCCGCACAAATGCAGGAGACACTATCATAGAAGAAAATGGGAATCGCACAGCTGAAATCTCTGAACTAGTAGTGTCTGAAGTAAAGAAACAACCGCAGAAAGGTATAGAGGAAATCAGAGCAGAAATAATCTCTGAGGCAATAAAAGAAACTTCTGAATTGATAGCATTTGAAGTAAAGAAACAACTCCAAATAGAGAGGAATCAAATGAGAAATAACTCTGAAGTAAAAACAGAACTCTCTGAATTAATAGCATCTGAAATAATGGTAGAGAGAAAATCAGATCAGAAATGATTTGTGAAGTAAAAAAGTATGACCATAATGAAAGAATTAATAACTGCCTCTGAAGAAGACACGAGTAAAAACTTGAAGAAGTTTAGAAAAACTTTGGACCTCTTGAATGAGCAATATATGAAAGAAATAGATCACATGAAGCAGATTCAAGGAGATACACAGGAACTTAAAACCCCAGCGACAAACGGGCAAAGCCATCTGAATGACAATAAAAATAGAGTTTCAGATCTTGAAGACGCTGTAGTAGCTAGTGAAAAGGTAAGAAAAGATCTCTTAACAACAACTAAGATGCAGGAAAAAATTATTCAATGTCTGTAAGATGATGCAAAGATAAACAATGTGAAATTAACAGACATCAATGAGAAATAAGGAGTAAATGCAAATGATATAAAAAGAACATGGGCAGAAGTGTTAGCAGAAAACTTCCCAAATTTGGGGAAACAATTTGGCAGTCAATTTACTGAAATATATAGATCTCCAAATAACATCAGCCCAATTAAAAACACACAGAGAAGGGACAGCAAGATGGCTCAAGAGTATAAAGCATCTGCTTAGACAAGCTTAGGCAACTGCAGAGACCATGGTTTGATCCCTGACACTGCATGCTGGGCCAGGCCCACCCCCCAGGGCAGGCTGAGCCAGCTATTATATGTGTATATCCAGACATATGATAGTCCAGATCTCAGAAATCTGGCATGAAAATAACAAGCAAAAGCCGCTAGAGAAAAGAAACAGATCACATTTAAAGGAAAACGCACCAGAATAATGGCATACATCTCTTCACAAACCATGAAGTCAAGAAGAGCATGGAGCAGAGTTCTTCAAGTCCTTCATGAAAACAAACTCCACCCCAGACTGCTGTATCTCACAAAAGCTCTCTTTCACGTTTGATGTAGCAGTAAAATACTTCCATGAAAATGAACACCAAAAGAATTGCGTGATGACAAAACTAACCCTACACAGACTACTATAATATATTCTAGACCAAAATGGCCAGAACTTCACAAATGAGAACGGAAAGAATCTCCTATAAATTGTCAATTGAGTTCAGCCTCCTGTGCACTCTACAGCTATGGCCCAGACCTTCAAGATCAGATATGTCACTCTTCTTCTGTGCCTTGTTAGTTCCTACAGCAGTAGCACCACAACAACTTATGGCGCATAGACACATTTGAAACTTCAGGGCGTTTAATTGCAGGAACTCTTAACAATTATCTAAAGTCTGGGGGGGCAGCTCAGTGGCATCTGCTTGACAAGCACGAGCACGAGACCCTGAGCTGAATTCCCAGTCCTGACAAACAAATACACCGCCAAAAAGGCAACTAAAAGCAGAACCAGTTCTTTGTATCATCTTAGTAAGATATTTGTTTTCTCACATATTAACAAATCTGTAGGAAAGCATTGATCTTCAGTTAATCAGAAAATTGAAAGCATTGCTTTATCTTAGAATTCCATAACAATCAAGTTCAAAACTTCTGTCCTTATCACTGATGTTTCCATACAAACGCTCCCTTCTCTATAAGATACATTATTTCCTATTATGTATTCATACTCTATTTTGTGTCATATTTGGGCCAAGGGATAACAAACGCCAAAGCTACCTGAATACATTGAATTGAAATGTGGATGTACCTTTGAAATCAGTTTCCTCTTCCTTGGTTCCTCTTACTTCAATGTACAATCTATTCTTTTCACATTGAAAAACATGCACAAATACATGCTTATGAACCTGATCAAGTTTCCTAAGTTCAAATTTGCATTCCTAAGTCACACCTTCAAGACATTTTATAGCGTGAAAATTTAATCTGCTTTGAACATCACAGCATAAGACGAAGTTTTGTAGCTGATTTCTCGTTGTAGCGAAGGTACTCATCGTCATACCTGACAGTTTCTCACCCTGATTTTGCTCGCCACTTAGCTCAGTGATGAAAACAGAAAAAGTGCCAGTCTCTGAGAGAGTCTTCACACGTATTGATTTCAATTCTTTATCAGATTTTACCCAATAATGCTTTCAAGTTTTCTTGTATTCTTCATCCATTCAGTGTACCTAATATTCCAGAGTGAACAATTTCAATTGCATATAAAACTAAGGTCAAAACTGCATCTTCATAAGAAATATGCTTAGGCAACATGCCTTGGTAATGGAACCTGTACTCTGAGGGTAAAATAAATTTTTGGAAGCCAGGGCAATATATAATGTTCATAGAGAGGCTCCTACTGTCTCCAGAGGCAGTGAGGTATCTTACCAAATCACCAGTACAAATCAAATGGGCTGTAAATAATGGCTCTCATAGTAAATAATGGCTCTCATAGTCCTGCGGTTAACGTGACACATAATGCACAAATTCCTTTATCACAATAGTTACATTTTTAAAGGATGTTTACATTTGCCATCACTAGAAGATTCTTTTGTCCAAGCTAAAAATCTTCATAGGCTTATACTGCCCATGCCTTTTATATGCTAAGGTTTTATTCATCTTTAAATATTCAGACCAGAACTTCTCTCTTACTAATATTCAATACATTAAAAAGTAAAAACAAGAGATACAGCAATTTCTATGATGCTTTCTTTAGTAGGATGTATCTTTCCCCATCTACCTCTGTATTGTGTTAAAATTTATGGTACCCTTGTGGCAGTGGCAGTGATGCCTATAGCTCCTCATCTTTGTTCAAGGCGCACCAGGGTACTTTGGGCACACACCCTGAGTATAGCAGAGCTCAGTGGTGAGCTCTAAGTTGATTCACGCTTAAGTTCAACTGTCTCCTAACCATCAAAGAAACTTACAGCCCAAACTCCACAGGAAGAAGCAGATCAGATCTTGCTGTGACTGTTTTGCATAATGTTATTATCCCGAATCATTCTTCACTGTGGGGGTCATTTTTAATTTTACATTATATATTAACTGCAGATAAAAAGCAGAAATAGGCATGAGAAAAAGTTATCTAAAATTCCTCTGCACTAAAATCCCTACTATTGATATCCAGCAGGCATTCTCTAGCTATTTTTTCCATGTTGGGTTCCCGTATGTGACTCTCTACGGAGGAAGGAAAGAGATGTGATCCCCAGGCAAGGTAGGTTGGAGCACACCGATCCATGAGCCTAGTACTCTGACCCGGATGGTCCAGGAAGAAAAGTGTCTCATCTCACTGTCCTAAAGATCTCCTCTTTATTGTAGATCCCCTCCTACCAAAGTACTCCATAGACCAGATCTGTGCAACCAAGTCAGGTCAGTATGTAAGGTTCACTTCTGTATTACTTAGTCTTATCCCAAAATACAAATAAGAAGCACAGGTTACTATTGCTAAGAATTTTTAAATTATCTACTTAATTTAACAAGAAGTAATATAGTAAAATAAGTGGGGTTGATATGTCACACTATTCTCTTTCATAAGCAGTGTTACATTCTTGAAATAAGAAAGCTCAACAGAATTCAACAAGACTAAATCTAATGAAACTCACTTAAGTCATGTCATCTATGTTGTTAACTATTTTGTATTTGAATTGTTACATAAATTGACCTGTAAGTTTAAATTTTGCCAGGGCTCTAGGTAAAAAATTACCTCACGGTTAATGAGAGAGAATAGTATATAGTTTAATATATTTCCCAATTTGTCTATTGATATCTATTAGTAACCTATGGTATAGCTAATATTAATTCTTAAAAAGGATTGTGTTATTAAAAAAGCACACAATTCTTATGTTATGACGCTTATTGTAGTATTGTTTACGCTTATGATGGTACAAAGCCCATAGAGACCCAGCAGAAACCACGAGTGTAGTGTGAAGATTTAAGGTCTTCGCACAGGCAGCACCGGGTTGTCAGGGTGGACATCAGCGGCTCTGGAAGCTACCCTTCCCAGCCTGCCCCCGAATCCCGAGGGACCGAGACAAGCATGCTGTAATATCCCAGGGGCTAAGTGAGGGTGTGCAGAGGGCTAGTCGCAATGATGCGTTTTTGACAAGATGTTTTCAACTAACGATGTTGTCTTTTTTGTTTGTTTGTTTTGTTTTGTTTTTTTATTTTATTTTTCTTGTTTTAGAACCTTTGTTTGTTTATTCACTCATTTTTATGGCCCGCTCAGTCTGCAGAATGTGGTGCCCGGGATCGAACCTTGGTCCCTGAATCCGCTCAAGCTTTCCTAAGCAGGCGCTTTAGACCACTGAGCCATCCCGCTGGGCCCTAATGATGCTGTCTTGATAGTCAAGTAGAGATAAATTAGTTCCTGAAAAGAAGTGCATACATATTGCAAACAGGTAAGGGGAGAAGGCCTTTGGAGAAATTGTGCACAGTAGGGTCCCACTAGGCCTTTGAAGGATTTATTTACAAGGAGAATAATTATGAGTGAGAAAGCAGGAACAGTATGTTTTAGCCAGGGAAGCATGCCAGTCTACACAGCACTTAAATTTGCCTTACAAATCAGTATTCAATTTTCAATTTCTACTTTATCTCTTTTTCCTCCTAAAAATCAAAAGCACACTTGTGGTCTCAGACCTCTGTGATATGATCCATCCTGGTCTACAATGAGGAAGACTTGCTGTGAGGGACAAAGAAAAAGTACTCAGAAGAGCTGATGAACTCCTGACAAAATGATGCGAGACTCGACTCTCCGCAGTAACAATCAAAAGAAAATGTTTGTGTTGATGCCGGGGAGCTCGATATATAACTGTGAACTCAGAAGAGATCAAGTATCGAAGGAGAATGCAGCGAACTTGTACAAAAAGAATCATAAGTTAAAAAAATAAATAAATAGAATAAAATCAAAATAAAAACCATAGAGGCAGAAGCATTGATAGCAATAACAAATATTCACCAGCACCTAAATAATCCAGTATCTGGGCAATCTGCCGATTTCTTGTCAACTATGCAGAGAACTCACAGAAATGATTTCCCCTGCGCCTTGTCAGGACCTCTGTGATCCCTTCCCAAAGCATTGCTTCCATGATGTTAATTATTAAAGTGAGGAGTCTATTTTACTAAAATAAGTCATAAACTTGTTCGGAATTGGACTCCTTTACACAGCTGGGAACAACTGCAGCATGCGATGTGACACTGGTCATCCTGGTTATGCACGGGGTTGGATAACAAGGCCGCACCCTCAGTGCGGGACGGGGAGAGCCAACCTCCTGCAAGAGCGACTCCACCGCTGAGCGCCAGCTCAGTCCCAACATGCACTACGGGGCTCTGAGGGTATGGCCTGGGGTATTGTTCTGCTGCTCCTTCATCTAGCGCAGTGGCCTGCAGAAGCCGTGCCTGCCCCAGCAGCTGCTCCCTATTAATCCCTCTTATCCCAGGAATTTGTACCTCAGGACATTCACACAGGACTCAAACCTTTTTAATTGTTTGCACAACCCGGGTTCAAACTCAGGACCTTACCTTTCCAGGCAGACACGTGTGCCAAGGAGCTACCTCCTGAGCCCCTCGGAAATGAAACCTTGAAGGTTCAGTCAGAATACTCCAGCATTATGTATAAAACTACTTTCTCTGAGTTCAATGAGAATAAATTTTTGTACCAATAGTGATTAGAAAAATTAACATGTCTACATACTGTGCTCTAAATAACTGTTATAAGGACAACAATATGCACTGTATTAATTAGTGAGAATGTACTACTAATGTGTTTTGAAACTATTGCATTGTTATTTCTTATTAAAAGAAATGAAAAATAAAATAGAATATAGCTTCTCTGACCTTTTGTTGGGGCAGCTGCTATCTTATTACAGTACTCAAAGGAAAGAAAGAAGAAAACAAAACAGAAATGAAAGATATCATGGAAGAAAAGGAAGGAAAGGGGGGAGAAAGGAAAACAGGGAGCGAGGGAGGAAGGGAGGAAGGGAGGGA
>PVJA010011758.1:0-53812 GCA_004027025.1 Myocastor coypus | reverse complement strand
AAGAAGAAGAAGAAGAAGAAGAAGAAGAAGAAGAAGAAGAAGAAGAAGAAGAAGAAGAAGAAGAAGAAAGACTCTGGGTCCAGCCTCTAACCCAGGGTACAAGGTTACACAAGGGTGTGACACCAGAATGTGGGGACCACTGGGAGCCCTGTTGGGAGTTGCCACCACACCTTGTAAAGCAGCCCATTGGGAAACCCAGTTGGAAGCAATGGTGGAGAATTTTATCAGGCACACCTGGTGTTAGTGTATGCTAGTCATTTGTCCCACAAATGTTCATGGGCTGATCCTGGACCCCAGTGTAATAGTGGAGAAGCAGTAGGATGTTAAGATGTGGCTTCTGGTGGGAAATGATGAAGCCATGGAGGCACCTTACCTTTATGAAGGATGAGTACTCTCCTCACAGGAGTAGATCAGGTCTCAAGGAACTGGATGAGTTACCATGAGGGTGCGTGGGAATAAAGGCAGCGCACATGCAAAGATGGCCTTTTCCACACATACTCACTCTCTGCTCTTAGACCTACTCTCACCATAAGACCCCATCTGTCACATCATGATGAAGCAAACACAAGGTCTTCATCAGATACAGCTCCTCAACCTTGGACTTTTCAGGCTCCAGACCTGTGATCCAAAGAACATCTTTTCTTCATATACTACATAGACTCGGGTATTGTGTTACAGCAAAACAAAATGGTCTAGTTCAAATCTAGTATCTGCTACTTACTATTATTGGTATTACTGCTGGAAATAAAAGTCATGACTATCCTTGCTACTATTCCTTCATGATGCACTTTACAGAACTTTGTACCCAACATCTTATTTGATCCTCATGACATCCTTTTAAGAAAATGTTTTTACTCTCTATCCCATGAATGATGACAAGAAAAGTCAGTGGAGTTCAGGGATTTGTTTGTGATCTCATAGCAAGTGAGTAGAAGAGATCAAATTCTACTATGGTCTTCTAGTACTTTCTTCTAGTGTTGTGACTAAGGATGTGCTCTGACACCAGCTTAGCAACTTTGACAAGCTCCATGGAAGAAGAACACTAACAATGATGTACAGGGACTGGCAAGGAAATTAAGTAAATAAAATAATGGCACATTGAGATCAACAAAGACGAGATGTTTTGTTTAACAAGTATTTGTCTAGCACTTCATATGTGCCAGGCACTAGGCTGACACAGGCTCTGCTTCCACCCATGTGAGTAGATGGCAGTGCATGCTTCCCTTGTCTTCCTAAAGTCAGACTTTGTGTTAAGTGCCTGACAGAGTTTCTCTCTCAGAGTCCTCAAAATGAGCCAGGAGGTAGAAGGGACCATGGGTGCCTGAGTGCAGGACACACAGACCCAACTTCTAGTCTCCAGCTTCTGTGCTTTCTTTACCAGGGCTTTCCTGGATGACTGAGCCTGCTTTGTCTTCCCATGCAGCATTCTGAGCCATGCCTCTCCTGGAAACCTCCCTCCCAGCTCACTCTTCCCTCCTGAGAGATAACCCTGGGCTATGTGTTCCATGATGTCTACCAGAGTTGCCCAGAGTGATTGCCTTCTGTGTTCCCCTGGGTTTCCTGGCTTAATAGCACACCCTTTCTTCCCACATTCTCTTACCTGTCTCATTTCCCCCATCCAACAGCCATATTCTCTGAACATTCCAAATAAAGTACTCACACTCAGTCCTTGCCTCAGTGTCTACTTCAGAGAAAACTCCAACAATACAACTGTCACCATCCTCATCACCAGCGCAACAGCGGCAGCACCCTCATTCTCAGATTCAAAAAATGAAGAATGGGAAGGCTAAGTAACATACCCCAAATCACATAGCTGGGAAGTAGTAGAATCTAGATTCAAACCCAGACAGTCTGGCTGTTAACCTTGTATGTAGTGATTATATTTTTCTGCATGTTTCATCTCTGTAACTATAGGACAGTTGCTTTATGGTGTAGAGGATAAACTGTCCACACCAAAGTATTTTGTGTCATGAGTAGCCAGGGGTGAAAATGGCTTCCTGTATTACTGTAAAGGCCAGTTCCATTCTCTAATTAACATGTCAGCTCTTCAACACAGCCAGCTGCATTTCTATTGAAAGATGCGATTGCAGAGGCCATGTT
Source organism: Myocastor coypus (assembly GCA_004027025.1). Taxonomy (NCBI): domain Eukaryota; kingdom Metazoa; phylum Chordata; class Mammalia; order Rodentia; family Myocastoridae; genus Myocastor; species Myocastor coypus. The sequence goes on along the minus strand of PVJA010011758.1, from coordinate 51,712 downwards.
AATGGTGTTATCATGTTGCAAGGATTTCTGGTTTGCTTGTAAACCTAAACCCATAACTGCTAGAGAGCTCATCCCCCACAAATCAAGCCCTTCTGTATTGACAATTACATCCAGAGTTACGTGGAATTTAATGCCTAAATAATGAAGTCAAAGAACAATGCTGGAGACAGAGCATTTGAATACACTTGATTGATTCATTTCTCTTTTCCATTTAATAACCCACTTAGTTGGTGCTGCTTAAGTGCAGCCAACTTAGAAAGAACATAACACACCAGAGAGACAACATTTCACAGATTAATAACTGGACGTGGGTACAAGCGGGCGCTCCCCTAATAGCAGCACAAAAATAGGTTATCGTCCAAAATCTAGATTTAATGTTCCAAAGTGGGGATTCATGCTTTTCTTTTATATGGTTCCCTACTTATCACCACAGGCTAATGAAACATAAATCAGAAATCAGAAGCTAATAAATGCTATTCTGGGGGAGTTCTTTTTTTATTTAATGCCATCCAAGATCGTGATCTTTGCTCAAGATCTTTAATGTTCAAGTTACAATGTGTGAATATTAAGTGCATTCAATTATGATCGAACTCTCTGAAAAGCTAATTTATGAACCCTGCAGTTTAATGCACATGCACCATTTAAGAAAATGATATGGCCAGCATTTGTTTATACTAATTTATCACATATAGAGCTAAGTACTTCCCAACTGTCTGTAGGAGTAAAGTCATATGCATATATGTATATGGCTGGGTTGTATGATTTGTATAGGGTATATACAATTAAATGATATTGACTCAGTGTTTAACACAATTTTGACAGGAAATTTTCCACCATAGAATGACCTCTTAAATTCTTTGCTTACTGTTTTGGTGTAGTTTAAGGGAAGCCATTATCTCAGGCTGATTGTGACAAAATGCACTTATTCCACAACCATAATTCTCCTTCTGAAATAATTCCATGAGAACTTGTGGGAAAATATTTTCCCTTAATAAATGCAATGTTAGAGCCAGGCAAATAACTCAGTGGATTAAAGCACCTGCTTAGGCCGATGCAGGGGTCAGGGGTTGAATACCCAGCCTGCTGTGCTGGTCTGCCCCTGAGGTGCGCTCAGACAGCAATGGAGACAGTATGGTGGTACACACCAGTGCTTGGGAGACTGAAAACAGGAGAACCACTATGAGTCTGATCTGTGTAGCTAGATCCTGTAGACCTTGTAGACCTTGTACTAGATAGATAGATAGATAGATAGATAGATAGATAGATAGATAGATGCAGTGTTGATATCTATTTAATAACATGGTGTACCTTTCATTGGCTGTGAACTTTACTACTCTTTCCCGTTTACTATCAAATAGCCAAATCAGTGAATACAATGAGATCTGCTTTGTATCTTTGAAAGAGTCCAGCAAGCCTAGGAGGAGACATCACTGAGGTAGTACAGGATAGAGAAAGAAGAGGGAAGGCAGTTGTCGCTAGCTGTGAGACATCCTAACTTGGACATATCCTAGGCCATTCATTCTATAGGTGATTGGCTTTAGCAACATCATTTTTTTTTTTTTTTTTTACAGAAATGTACTACCAAGGTTCAAATCTTGTACCAGTTCAAGCAATGAATTATAAAATTAAAACTCAGAGCTGGGTAAATATTATTATTAAATTAATATTATTAATATAAATTAATATTATTTGACCCAGAGCTGGGTCAAAAATACAAAGCAGAAATTTACTTCTCAAAGTTGTATACATTTATTCCAGTGCAAAGAGCATTGAGCTCCAAGCCCCCTGACAGTCAAGGCATAAAATGAACCATCTTCATTCCATGTGGTCCCCAGGAAAAGCAGTGCTTCCTGGCTCTGAGCAAACATCGCTTAATCTACTAATGTATGTATTGTCTCAGGGAACCATCAGCCTTGCAAGCACACACACCTTCCTGGGGCAGAGTCCTTTTGTTGTGTACACTGTATCTTTACACCACTTAGCAATAGCTTTTGTCCTCTGAGTGCCAGGCAGGCGAATTGAGCAGACTGTCACAAGGAAGACAGCAAGAAGACCTTTATTCTTCCAGGAGGCCACAGCCAAAGAACAAGGTTGGCAAATAGATGCTGGCTTCAGAGAAGCTTCCACAGAGTCAGACTGAACTATGCTCTAGAACAGTGGTTCTCAACCGTTCTAATGCCGTGACCCCGCGATACAGTTCCTCATGTTGTGGTGACCTCAAACCAAAAAATAATTTTGGTGGCTACTTCAAATTACTAATTCCAATAAATAACATCTCACCATGGCATAGCATGGGTTTAAATATGTGTTTTCTGATGGCTTTAGGCAACCCCTGTGTTTTGGTCGTTCAACCCCCACTGGGGTCTCCACCTATAGGTTGAGAACCGCTGCCCTATAACCTGGATGGAGCTGACTACAGTTGCCATCTAAATTCTGGGAGGTAGAGACAGGAGGATGGCAAGTTTATGCCCAGTCTAGGCAAATTGGCAATTTACTGACATCTTGTCTCAAAATAATTTTTCAAAATTGGGATTGGAATTGAGGATATAGCTCAATGTGAGGGCTCTGGGTTCAATCCTCATTACCATAAAAGGGATTTCTTTTAAAATAACCTAGACTAAGGCACAATATTTCTCATTCAGGCTTTCAAATGGGACCACAGAGAGATGAGATGGACACAATTGTCAACAAGGAGACCAGTATTGGATTCCCTGAGCTTGGGCTTCAGGGCTTCAGTCCTTGTGAAAGCCAAAATCTGTTCTAATGGAAATTTAAGAGGAAAAACAAACTATAGATAGTGTGGTCTTAAAAATCCCCAGTGATCGAATTCAAAATTACATACGTGGAGGGAGGCTGAGCAGGTTTCAATTTGTCTCACCAGGGGAGTCAAACCTTATTGGTGATCCATTCAGCTAAGCTATGGTACTACTAAGGGAGCCAGAGATAGAGGAACTAGAGCCACACAGTACACTGTCCAAGACCTCTTTTACTGTACAGCAAGAATAACAAAAAGGACCAGGAGAAGGTGAGGACAGACCACTTTCTTTTATTGAAATAAAGCTCCTTTGCATTGTTTAAGTATCCTGCCCTGAGGGGCCTGGTTTAAGGAGTCATTCAGACTCTTTGGACTTGCGCATAAAAATAAGTTAAATTCTGAAGACAGCCCAGAAGTCATCTGGCCATGTGAGTGGCAGTAGCTCTAAGAAAAACATCAGCACTGAGTCCCTTTGACATAGGACAAGGAAAAGGACATCATAAGCCAGCTGAATTCTAGAATATGATATTTTGAAGCCTCTATTATCCACTGACTCTATAAATATAACCAGACACCCTTAGGCAGAACACTGGCCTTATAGTCTACAAACAAGGCATCATCTGGTGGGAGGATTTCTCCTTCCTGTAAATGTGTATCTCTTTAAAACACCCAATTTTTTTTTTCTGTGTTTTAGGGAAGGGTCTACAGGGTGTTCAGGATCTCACTACTAGGTCAGAATTGGAGAGTTCTGCCTGTTTACAGCCTCCCAAGAGCTGGTATTATAGGCACACACCACTGCACCCAGTATCAATTGCCATCTCAGCATACCCCAAGGGCTGGGGCTGGTAAAAACAGCCTAACCTTGTGGGAGTTATAAAGGAAGAGTCTATGGCTGATAAAACTGATGTTTATCCAGGAAGAAGGAAGCAAATTGTGATTCACTAAGTGGACAGAAGAAATCAGGGCAGCAGGACAATCACAGATCAGGTGATGGTATTTAAACTTTCCATTGCTATTTTCACTACTAGTCCAAATTGAAGAATACTTTTACCTCTTTGTTCATAAAGCCAGAAGGATAGCATTCATTGTGGGCTAGCTGGTAACTAAATTATAAAATACTAGCTCAGGAAAGAGAAGATCCGGTAGAGCAGAAACTAATTCTTCCTCTCGTTTCCAGTTCTGCTCATGACCTCTGGTATTATGGTCAACATCTGGAATGAACAACTAATAATTTCAGCAATGCCCTGAGACATCTTTGCCTATTTACATATAAATAGTTCTGACCAGTGCTGGCCACCAGCAATAGTTAATTTAATTTAGTATCCCTTGGCAAAAGAATAGTCATTGGTTTTCCAGCACTTTTAACCTTGGTAGACCCTTGGGAAATAAAAATTAGATTGAGAGAAAATTACCAGTGGTGGAGAACAGTATAAAAGTGACAGTAACATATATGAACCTCCAGCAGGAGTGGAATAAAGTGGCATATTATTGTTTTCTGGCTCCCGGTGTTCAATATTTCTTATGTGATTTACACGCCGACCATTGTCTCATACTCTGGGCAGTCCTTCCCCAGGTGTGCATCCTAGTTACCGTCACAGAAGGAACATGTTACCTGGCTAAGCAGCAAGAGATATTTGGGCAGGGAGCCAAGAGAAAATGGCTCTCTACAAATAAGAGTTTAAAGTGAGTCTAGAAATAAGAGACTAGAAGCACAGGAAAGAAAAATAGACACAGTACCTGTCTACACAGTGTGTGTGTGTGTGTGTGTGTGTGTGTGTGTGTGTAAAGAAGAGTCCAGAATGAAGTCAGTGAGGTCAATATGGTCAATGAGCATCTGGGGTGGCCTGGTTGTGCATCTTTGTATACTTCCACCATTGCTCTCTCAACGGATGCTTAGATCTACTAGGAGACTGGGGCTGCCTCTCAGCCTCCTGATTCTTGACTGTAAGCCTCCACTGCACAGTATCTCTGGGACACACACACACACACACACACACACACATTCTTTTCCTGGAACCACTGTTTCACGAACCTTCCTTCCCTCCCATATTCTTTTCTGCCTGTACCACCCTTCTGCCCCATCCCTACATCCCTGTTTGGCCTCTCTAGCTCCTGATTTTCCCTATGAAACTTAACCAAGCATTCTCTCCCCTCCACACCAAGGAGTTTCTCTTGGTGTCCTCCAGTGCAGGCCAGTACTTTCTCTCCCATTAGCCCCTGAGCTTGCCATTTCCATTATTTGCATCCATCTGCTCCTGGGTCTCTCTGGGCCACCTCTGGAATCCACACTGAGACTGCTGTGAGCATCGAAAGAACAGAACACATAAGCACTGGGGAAGGAGTCAGGTTCACAGCAGGCGACAGAGACAAAGAAGTCAGGAAACTCCTTCTTGCTCTCTCTACCTGGATAGGTTTTCAGGTACAGACTTTTCCTTCACTGCATATAGCTCAAATTTGTCCTATTTTGTTTGTGTGATAATCTGATTAATGTACACACACGACTATAAATGCAAAGATTGTACCTACCTTTCTTTTGCATATTACCAGTATCAAACACTGTACCTAACGTACAAATAGTATTAAGTGAATAAATATAAATGGAAAAGATCAGGAATTAAGATTCAAAACTGAGATTGTAAGTGGGGCTTGATTTCACAGTGCCTTTGTATGTGTCTACAGGGCATGAGTACAGATCAGGACATTACATAGAGATAATAGATATTGAGGACTGATTCTTATGAAATTACATGTATGCCTGAGAGGGTTCTGACTCTAAGCCTTACCTTTAAACAAATATAGAAACCACCATGGGGTTTCTCTTCCCCAACAGAGCCTAAAGCTGGTCGTTTACAGAGTAGAGAGAGACTTAAAGGAAGAAGCTGTCTGGAACTCACCAACAGTCTCATTTTACTTGCTCCAGGCATGGTAACTTCTCATGGAAAGAGCCCCGTCTTGTTTAGGAGACACTTAGCAAAGCACAGACCTCAAAACTCATCTATAAATCTCAGCAGCGTAAAGGTGTTGGGAATAAAGGTGATTGCTGAGCCTGCCAGAGAGCTCAACAGACTAAAGCTCCTACTCAGGCAGGTGCAGGGACCGGTGTTTGATCCCAGGCATGCTGTGCTGGCCCTGCCACACTCCATCCCCTCACCCCATGTGCTAAGATGGTGATTGAGACTGGGCATGATGGTGCTCACCTGTAATCCCAATGCTGAAAGCAGCAGGATCACTACAAGTCCAATCTGTATACTGAGACCCTGTAGGCCCTGCATAAAATAAAATAAAATAAAATAAAATAAAATAAAATAATAAAATAAAATAACTAACAGTTAACTTGAGATTGCATTATTTTGACAAACTACTGTGAGTAGAATCTGTGAGCTTGGGGTGGAGAAAAATCACTGCACTAATAGAGAACAAAACAGCAGGGCACTGCACTGGGTGTTGGTGGAGAGACAGGGATGATGTAAGAAGAGACTGGGGCAGGGGGCAGGCGCAGTGGGCACGGGGCTGGGGGCATTCCCTGCCATGGGCAATGTGATAGGAATCCACTCCTGTGCCTCTTCTGAAATATTTTAGATAAATTCTGCTAAGCTCATGCGTCTTTTTTTGTGAATAGATTTTATTTGCAGACAGCGGGGAGGGAGCCCCATAGAGTAGGGGAAGTGAGCAGCTGACCTCTAGATAATAAGAGCAGGAGAAATGATTCCTAGCTAAGTTGGCTGATGCGTTAGCAGAACCTGTGTGAGCCTCACACATGAGCTATTTCAAACTTACCAATTTCACGTCCCCTTCTCCTACACATTACAGATTTCCCACGTAGCAGAGGAAGGAGAAGGATGACTTTAGTTACATGAGTCAGTTGGCAATATTTATTGGCATCAAAGATTTGTCAAGCAGTTTACATGGATCATCTCATTTAAAGGTCATGGCCTCTTTATGGAGTGGTTGACATTGTGTGCATTTTACAGCTAAAGAACAAAGAATGACCAGGGAGGCAACCTGTCCCAAATTGTGCAGCACCACGTAAGCGTCAGACACCAGATTTGAACCCTAATCTGTCTTCCCATCGTGTTATATCATCTCCTAAAGGAGAAAGAAGAGAAAGGTGCATACCTGAGTGGGAGTGGTAGTAAGGGGAAAGGTCTCCAATTCAGGGATGTTTGCCTGGAGAAGATACGCTGCCATAAAGTCCTTCAGTCTTCCAGGGAGTCAAACAAGTTCTACTGGTGAAGCAAGAAACTGTGGGCTTGGGAATCATGGGACTTACTTTGGACAGAGTCAGCAAAAGAAGTCAGACACATCGTGGGGGCCATGTAGGCTTGGGAACCAGGAAGAAAAAAATATCTCTGATTTACTAGCTAAAACAGTTCAACTCTGAATTTCCCTTTGGAGATAATCATAAACGTAAATTTAATGATTAGCCAAAAGAAAGCAGTTCTTCTGAATCAGGGAACAACTGTCGCTGGAGAATAATAACCCTAAATCTCTTTCAGTGAGTCCACAGCAACCTTCAGTTAGCAGAACAGAACAGCTCTGGCTTCTAATTTCTTTAATTCCTAAAAACAAACCAAAAACTTCCAGTATCTGTGCGGAGAATATTAATTTTACAAAAGTTGCAGTGATGAGTGTGGAGTTTATTCTATGACCTTGGGCCAATTATTACACCTCTGTGAGGCTAGAGAAGTGTGATCTGTAAGAGCAATGATAATCACCTATGAGTAAGTCTGGAAAAACCCAGGTAATAAGTAAAATGCTAAGCAGAGTGCCTAGTACTAAGCAGGGGCTCATAAGAGGGAGCAACAGCAGGGCTCGAGTGCCCCTGTAATCCCAGTACTCCGGGAAGCTAAAAGGAAGACTGCACGTTCAAACTTCATCCTCTGTAATTGAGCAAGACCCTGTCTCAAAATAAAAAATAAAAGTAGTTGAAGATGGCATGCAGTGTGAATGTCCTGGGTTAATCGCTGCTGATGCAAAGGAGAAAGAAAAAGAGAGAGTGGTCGTGTGGTGATGATGACAACGGTCATGAGAGTGACAAGGGCAGCGGTGCAAAGGCGAGGCCAAGATGAGAGGATGCGTGCGTGGCGGCGAGGGGGTGCTGCTGCGGGGGATGAGGTGATGGTGGCGATGCGCATGAAGACAACAGCGCAGTGACAAGAGTGAGACGGGCAGTGATCAGGCCGGACCGTTAGCTGGCAGTGATGATGCTCACGTAGGTGAACAAGACGAGAAAAAAGAACCAGAAAGGAAAGAGGAGAAAACAAACCTGCGGTGCTCTGATCCTCCAGCTCAAACAGGTGTCCCTGTGCTGATTGGCAGGACAAAACCCACAGCGGTGCACATGGCCTCTGGGACCCATACAAGCCCCTGCACCTCTCAGTCCTCTTGCCTCTGAAAGATAAGAAGGAAGCCTTTTCTTCCCTTCTGCGTCAGGAGGATGACACATCTGTGCTTTCGTCATAACCTCCCAGCAATTTCTTTCTATGCAATGGGGTCAACATCACAGAGTCTATCAAAGCACAGGAGCACTCATCAAGATCCAGGTTCCTAGTTGGGGTGGGTCTGCACCAGAGAGGACATGGCCAAACCCTCCCTCAGTGTCATCATTCATGGAATGGAAATGAAGCCTGCTCAAGAGCTGTGAGTTTAACTCCTGGATGATTACAATCATACCAGAAAATGTGCCCTAAACTCACTTCAGCAGTGACTATAAGAATCTTAAGTTTTTGGTAGTTAATAAAGTGGAATATTATTTAAATGGTTAAAAGCATGACTTCTTACAGACTGGTGCAACCATTACGGAAAGCAGTGTGGAGACTCCTTAAAAAAACTAGAACTGGAAATCCCATTCAATCCAGCCATCCCCCTACTGGTAATTTTTCCAGAAGAACTGAAAACATTATTTCATAGTTTTATCTGTGCACCTATGTCTATAGCAGTGCAATTTGTGATAGCTAAATCCTGGAAACAGCCGGGCATGGTGGCTCACCCCTGTAATCCCAGCACTTGGGAGGCTGAGGCAGGAGGATTGGTGCGAGTTCGAGACCAGCCTGGGCTACAAAAGTAAGCGCAGGACCAGCCTCAACTGCATAGCGAGACCCTGTCTCAAAAAGACCAAGAAAAAAAAAAATAAATAATAAAATAAAATAAAATAAAAATCCTGGAAACAACCAAAATGCCCATCATCTGAAGAATGATTGAAAAAGATATGGTATTTTCATAAAATGGAATATTACTCAGCTATAAGGAATGATAAACTAGAAGACTTCATATATAAATGGATGTTTCTTGAATGTGTACTCATAAGTGAAAAGCATGACTTCTAGCAAGTCACTTAAGCTCTGGCTCTCAATATGATGAATAACGAATTTATCTACTAACACCAATCTTATAAAGTAGTAGTCAATTTTAACAAAGGTAATCTCTATAAAGAGTTTAATATAGTATCTTTCTAGTAGTATCATTCAGTTATAGTAGACATTACTATGTAAGAAAATTTTAATTTTAATTTGATTATTTGACTCTCCTGCTTAATGTTTTCAATAATTTACGTATCATTGTAAGGACAGAGTTCAAGTGCCTTAACATGGCTGGTAAAGCCCTTTATTACCTAGTTCCTGCCTAACTCTCTCCACAGACTAAACTTTCTTAAATGCCTTTTACCCTTTCCAGGCTCCCAGGCTTTTCTGTGTTTGCCTCTCCCATCATACCTCTTGCCCTCCTAGAACACTCAGCCTCCAGGTGGAAAGAAACCTTTGAGCTACTCCTGTCACAGCATCAGATGAGTCAAGACAATAAGACCGGTTACTGGTGGTCTGCCCTCACCAGCTAGCATAGTACCTGGTACAGAGTGAAGCCCAAAAGATGTTTGCTAACAAGAGATAAACTCTGTTGACTGATGTCAATGGCAACCCAGAAAAGTGTGGTGGGAAGCAGGTAAAGACTGATGGAGGAGGCACCTGTGTGAGAACTTGGGGGACAGACAAAATCCATCCAGGAAGATAAAGAGTTAAGACATTCCAGAGAGGGAAGAGCGCAGAATCCAGAGAGCAAGCAAGCATAGTGAACTGGGGAAACTTTACACAGTGCTGAAATATAGAATTCTAGGACTGTGCAGGCCAACAAGATATCTACCCACTCTCTATCCAATAAACACCAAGCATCTGTTACAGACTTTAACTTTGTTCAATTATTTCCCGTTCTTTCTTCCTACCTTCTTATCCTCTGCTCTCTTTTCCTCTGCTTCTAAAATACATTCTTGCATTTCTTACTGTTTCCATTCACCTGGAGTTCATTGACCCTAGATGACAGAGAATCATAAATTAAGGCAGGTAAAATTACAGCATCAGTCAAGACTCAATTCCAGTCTGACCTGGCACAAATCATTAGCAGACAAATGTTCCAAAGAGGAGGGCCTCACCAATGAACTGAAAGTAAGGTAGACGTAGTCATGGGAACATGCTTGTCATTTGCTTCAGATACTTGCCCAGGAGTACCTGCGGCAGCGTCACCCTTCCCGGGGATCGGCACTCTTCTTTTCCCACTGAAGGTAGCTCTCCCATCCCTCCTGCTCAGTAAGACCTCTGGCCCCAACTTCAGTGAAGAATGCCCAGAAAATTCTGCTGAGTGTTATGGTCAATGAATTTACTCTAAGACACTGGCTATCAAATTTTTAATCCTAGTCTTATTCAGGGGTTCAAGATTGGATTCAGGGATAGGATTTAGAGTTTAGGGTTAGGGTAAAGGTTAGTGTTAGATTACATTAGGATTCATGTTAGGGTTAAGGCTAGAGTTAAGAATAAAGGTAAATTAGGGTTAAGGCTATGGTCAGAGTGGGGACAGGGGTATGAAATTAGAGGAAGCTGAGATTCCAGCACTCATACACCAAGTCTATACTGTCCCTATTTTTTCCATTAAATTTCACTTAGTATAGCAATAATAATAATAATAAAAGAAATCTATGCTCCTCTGATTTGAAATATTAAAAACTTACTGACCTAAGGAAATTCCCAGGCCACCTCACAGTTTAAAAGACTGGCATGCAGTCCATTTTTCAGGAACTTAAGCTCCTCATGAATAAGAAGCATTTAAACTCTAACAGAGATGAAGCTGCCTCAGGTGTGGCAGAAGCTGTCCCCTGACACACAGTGGCAGAAAGGACAGTGGTGTGGACAGTTGGTATCACCACACTTCTTGATGGGCAGCAGCTAGGAGCACAACCAAGAGAGGGAACATAACCATGCTGATCATCAGTTACTGTAGGTGGGGGTCAGGAAATATGTTAGGACAACTACAGTCTTTACCAGTTAGACGAGCCAAGAACAGGTCTCTGGACACAAGACATTGGGGAAAAAGCTTAGTATGAAGCCAGGAGTCCAGGTAGCTGGGGAACTAATAACTGATCAGGAATGGACATTGAGGCTGGAGTAATTTTTAAAATTGAGTACAAGTAATTTCTAATAATGCAGGGGTTGAAAAATGTTTCTGCAAAGAGCTGGATACTAACATTATTGTAGGCTTTGCATTCACTATATAGCCTCTGTCACAATTCATCAACTCTGTTGCTTTAGATCAAAAGCGGCCATAAGCAATAGGCTATGGCTATGTTCTGATAAAGCTTTATTTAGCAAAATAGGCAACAAGCTTGACTTAACCCGTAAGCCTTGGATTATTGACCCATATTGTGACCCACATGGGTCTGTCTTCTAAGGACTAAACCAATACAGAGTTCTGCAGAATGGAAATATTGTAAAGCAACATCAAGATTGTAACATTTATTAGAAACCCTGGATCTCATCATATTTAAAATTGGCTTCCTCTGGTATGTTCATTTATGTGAAACAGTAAATTCTGTTGTTGTTATTGTTGTTGTTATTTAAGCAGCGTAAATTATGAGGTTTATGTCCACCATGATGAAGCAGCTTGATTATTGTGGAGTGAACAAATGCCAGAGAAGATAAGAGAGGTCTCATCCTAAATCTTCTGATACCCATGCTGGGTTTCCTACATTTCATTACATCATGAGAAAAGCATGTCTTAGCGGAGAGATCTTTCATCCTGGCCAAAAACCAACACTCTAGTATAAATAGGGATTTTGCATGAAGAAAGCCCTGATTCTCAGGATATCATTAGGGGAAAGCATGTGCTTGAGAAATGATGTCCGTGGATGCAGAAAGGTGACAGAACAGCCCTGGAAGGCCAGATGGATTCCAGACATCTGCGACTTACTGGAGACGCTCCATTTGGCAGGACCAGGGGAGCCCAGCACGAGCAGCATCAATTAGCAGCCTCTTTTGAGAGTGGATGATTATGGCACATCACTGAAATAATGCCTCATGCAGCCACTACAAATAATGGCTATGAAGTTCCTGTAGAAAACATACAGAAATGCTTGATACAATTTTAAAAGAGAATAGCAGAATGCTCCAGAATGCTCATGATTACTCAAGATAGTGTGTATTGGAGCAAATTCTCTCTAGCAAGTGATTTTTGCAGCAGGTGTCAAAACCTTTTAAAATAAAAAACTTCATAGCCTTTAATTCAGTAATCATCCTCTTTCCTGTAATAGTCTGCCCTAAGTAAATACTACAAGTACAGACTTCTGCACAAGATGTTCATCACACCATTATTTATAACAGCAATAAGAGAAGAAAGCATCAAAATTCTTGAGGCAGCAAATTGATAAAATATGCTATATAGCCACAGAATGGAAAATGGTAACAGCTATCAGATTTTTTTAAAAAGATCCTTAAGTGACATCAAGAGATATGCATATATAACCAGTAGAAAAGTAAGACACAAATCGCATAAATATAACAAACAATAACTAAATATACGGTACAAGTTTTTACTTGTACTTGTATATAATGAAGAAACGTTTCAGTTGGGAGACTCAGGCCTCCTCTTGTGAGCTGATTTGCAGTAGAAGAATTGTCTGGGTCTGAACAAAAATCGGGAAGTGACAGGGAAGCCTGAAAGAAAAGAGGAAGCAAAAGCAATTAAAAGGATTGGTAATGTAATGATGTTGAGTCCCTCGTACTAATATTTTTGAGGCTCCCTCTGAGAAGTTCCAGGTGAATTTTGAAGGTCCTTAAATGCCACTTCTTAGGGGACGCCTGCCCACTCCCGGGAAGAGGCCACATGTCCCTGATACATGCCCTCAAAGTGCTCTGTTTGTCCCTCAAAGCACAAAAGGAAAATTATCATTATGTATTTAAATGAAAGTTCTTCTCACGCACTAATCATACATTATCAAATATGGTAGCCCCAACAACTAGCATGGAATAGCTAGATTTTGATGTAAATTAATTCAAATAGAGTAAAATATAAAAATCCACTCTCAGTCCCACTAGCCACATTTTGACTGCTCGGTAGCCACCACAGGTGGCTGGTGGCCCTATTGTGCATAGGACAGATAGAAAAATGTGTCACAGTTTTGCTGAACAGTGCTGACTGCAGGAGGTGTTGCTCACACATCATCCCTGGCTCCTAGCACCAATACAGGCACCTTAGGTTCCGCAGATGTATGCACTGAATGCAAATGTGTCTGTGGATATTTCTGTAAAAAGGAGGCCCTCGATATATAAAAGAGAAATAAAACCTCATGCACACTCTTCCTATATTTATTTGTATATCGAGTGATCAGCACCATGGAGATCTAGCTATGAGTGCACTAGGGAAGGAATAAGCAGGATCAATGAAAAAAGAGCTTCGAGCCCCAGGAGGCATCCATGCAGCCAGTCTGGCCCCTGACCAGGTGGATGTCAGTAAAGATACAAAGCAGAGCCATCTTCTCAAAGCCACAGCTGAACACAACAAAGAACACAACCACCACTGGAGCCAGGGTGCGCGGAGCACCTCAGTCGAGGCACACGGACGACAGCCCTATCTTCTTGTAGATGTGAGTGTTCTGTTTTTCATGGTATGTAAGATCCATGCTATCTGAGCACTGTTATCTTTCCTGCTCTCTCCCCAAAAGCCAGCAATTCAAGAACCTCAGTGTAAAGCTCCACTAGATTACATAATAACACACACTCCTACATATAAGGAGTGATCATGTAAATGTTGAATTAAATAATGGTTAGTCTTAAATGCTAGTAACTGATGACTTTCATTTATTCAATTTGATGTTCAATTGAGCATCTACTAGATGTTAGGCACCACTTTACACAATTGGATATATGCTCATGAACAACGCAAAAATCGATGAATATGTCTGCTTATATGAAGCTTCTATCCTGGGGTATTTTTCAGCCCTTAGTGAGTATTAGAATCACCAAGATAGTTTTTTTAAAATGCCATTTCTCAGATCATACTTCCTAGAAATTCTTTATTAAAACAAGCAAACTAGAAACAAGTTTTTCTTTAAGCTTCCCAGATGAGTCCAGTGTATAGGCACCTGGGGGCCCTGAGCACCACACTTCTAAACCAATCCTCTAAGAGTGGTCCCTGGCCAGCGCTCTGACAGCATCACCAACTCTCAGGTATCTCCCGGCTACAGCAAATCAGAAACTCACAGCTGAGACCCAGCAAGTTGAGTTGAACAAGCTCCTAAATTGATTCAGGTGTGCACTGTAGTCTGCGACACCACCCTAAGCAGAATCACCTGGTGAGATGAGTTTTAAAAGACAGAGGAATTGTACCTTTAGGACCCGTGCCTGGCCTCACTCACCTGAAGCTCTTTCTTACCCAGTCAACAAGAAAGTCCTCACCAGCTTCTGGGCAGTGCCACCCTCTGAATGCCTCACGAAAAGAAGGGCAGCAAGTGGCAATGGCGCTTTGTGAATAAGGAGGGGAAGGGACTAAGGAGAGGGGTAGGGAACAGAAAGTGAGAAGACAAATCAAGGTACAGCATGTACAGGTACAAAACCCCTGCGCTGAATGCGATCATTGTGTATACCTAAATGGTACCAATACACTTAATTAAATTTCAAGAAAAGAAAACTTGGGTGCAGCCAGTTCCTATAGCCATACACACAGTAATACACATAGGTAGGACCAACTGTAGTGTACACACACACACACACACACACACACAAATGCACGGCCTTACTGCACAGAACACAAGGAAGTGCATCCTTCAACATCACAGTGTTACAAACACAACTGCATACTGTCCCTGGTCGAGCACACATTTGCATCCTCTTATGCTTGGGCCAACACCCATCAACTAAGTGCTGGCCTCGGGAGGCGGAGAATGCACGTGCATGTTTTATAACCATGTCATTTGTTGGAAAATGGATGAAACTTTAAATCATCATGCTAGGTGAAGTAAGTCAGACACAGAAAGTGAGCTATCATGTGGTTTCTCTTATATAGAGACCTCAAATATAAATAAATCAATAAAAATCAATGAATAAAATAGAGAACAGGAAAAGTAGGAGGCAAACTCTTAGAGATGAGGAAAAAGATCAGGGGAAAAGGGGAAGCCAGGAGATGGATATGAAGGGGTTGAAAATTAAGATATATTCTATGCATGTACCAGTTCCCCCAAAACACATCACTGTGTTGTATCACAAACATACCCTAATTTTAAAAAAGAAAGAAACACCAAATGATTCCAACACACAACCAACTACTAACCTGAGTCCTACGATTAGCAGACAGGAGGAGGTGTTCAAAGGGGCTCTGCTGCCTACCTTTCACAAAGGAAGAGACAGGAAAATGGAGGAAATGGAAACTGGTCTTGCTCCATCATAGCCACTGAGGGTCTTGTCTGATGTTGGTCACTTGTGAAACTGTGTATGTGTGTTAGGCAGCTCTGTACTTCAGGCCCTTGACCAACTGACAGGGGCTACTTGTAAGCTTCACTCACTCCCTCTTCAGTTCCTCCTGTCAAATCTCTATGGTCTCTTTACTTTCAAATGTGTTTCTTCTACAAGGTAATGAAAGCCACCCGTTCAGCGTGCCTTGTAATACACAGCACCATGGTGGGCAGATAGGCAAGGGAGCTTTCACATTCTGCAAAGTACGTCAGGTCTAGATTGAGAATCACAAGGCCTGACTTCCACTTCCCACTTTCCACCTGCTAAACGTGCAGTCTGGGACAATGTCTCAACTGCTCTGTGCCTCAGATGGGACCCAGTGCCCTGCTTGCAGAATTTCTGGAGGCAAAGAAAAGAAAGACTGTTCTGCATCCATTCGGAGCTGGCCAAGCAGCAAATTCTCAAGAAGTGTGCATAAGGAAGATAAAGATAAACAGAGTGGAGAGGCAACTGGCAAGGTCAATGTTGTGGTCAAGGCTAACAAAGGACAATTAGCTTACCAGACCTCTAAAGGCTCAAGAGTAAACACAGGAAGCTGAATAACAAATGGAACTCATATCACTTAGGTGGGTCTTCAGCACTCAGAAACAGCCTTCATTGGCAAATAACTAGATGTTGACTTAGCTTACAAAGCTGTCCTCTAACTTTCTTTTTTCTTTTACTTAGAAAATGTGCTCCTACTCAAGCATTGTGATACAGAAGGGAGAAATACAAAGCATTTTCCCAAAGATGCTTTGGAAAGCAGGCACAAACACAACAATTTCAATTCAGCATGAAAAAATAGTAAAAGCTTACAAAGTAAACTAGAGAGTAGAGCCAGGAGGAGCTCATTCTACCAGGGGCTGGGAAGGAGCAACTAAGGATCTCAGGGAAAACCACTTACCCATGGTAACGTTTCAAATAGGCTTTGATGGATGCATAGGAGCCTGCAGGGCTGACAAATGAACAAGTGTTGGGGGAAGAGGTCTCTACCAGAAAAGTCAGCAGATGAAATGCCCGGATGTGTCCGCAATCTTGAAACCCATTCAAAAGTAATACCAACAAGGTTTAGAACCAGGACGTTCCCCAAAAGCCCTCACACTTTCTGAAGTGAAAATTTTAAAAGGTGATTCATCCATACTATCCTCACCCAGTAACAAACTTCGCTTGGACATAGAATTTCCTTATAAATCAAGAGAGCAATAGATAAGCACCATCTCTGTCATTGTCAGAGGTTGTAACTACTGCGATAGAAATTGAACTGTACCCAGAAGTAAGAGTTATATATTCATCTTTTTTTTTTTTTGTCTTCTTGAGACAGGGTCTCTCTGTGCAGTTGAGGCTGGCCTTGAGCTCACTTTTGTAGTCCAGGCTGGTCTCGAACTCACACCATCTTCCTGCCTCAGCCTCTCAAGTGCTGGGATTACAGGCATGTGCCACCACCCTGAGCTTTATGCACCTTTTAAAATCCTCACCCCAAAGTGTGAGGCTTTTGGGGGACATCATATATATATATATATATATATATATATATATATATATATATATGCCTTATACTTATGTTTTCTTCTTGTTCTATATTTACAATTCTGTGGCATTAATTATATAGTTAATTGGTTTTTATACTAAAATCCAGATTTTTTTTTTTTTTTTTTTAGGGTCTCACTACTGAGTCATAGTGATCCTCCTGTTTGTACCTCCCAAGGTCTGGGATTACAGACGCGCACCACCACACCCAGTATCGCCGGCTCAGCGCGCTCCAGAGCGGGGCCGGCGTGGCACGAGGGGCCAGGAACCGAACCTTGGCCCTGCGCTTCCTCTAAGCAAGCGCTAAATCTGCTGAGCTATACCGCCAGCCCTTAAAATCCAGATTTTTTAAAAAACAATTATAATGCCAGCATCAAGAGTTTTAAATCTTTTACTCAAGCCTTAGACAGCTGCTATCTGAACAGCTCGTTTAAGAAGTGTAGGACCCGACCACCCAAGATTCAAGATTCCCTCCCCATTGTCTTCAGAGATTGGCTTTCAGAAAGTCAGTTCATATAAATATCTATAAAATAACAAGCCACCAGAGAACCTGAGGCTCTTCCTCAGCCTTCTTTGTTGTTGCTGTTGTTTTGTTTTATTTTGTTTTGTTTTGTTTTGTTTTGTTTTGTTTTGTTTTGTTTTGTTTTGCAACAGAGACTCAGAAGCTAATTTAGGGACAGCTGCTAAGAACCTTGGGCTTCACAGACGGTGTGAATGAACGCCCCTCAGGTGGCCATAACCGGAAGTGATCAAGCCAGATTTACTGGCAAGAAAAGCCTTGCTTGAAGAATGCTTTCAACGTTTGCTCTGTACACTACAGAGGCACGTCATGCTTCTGACACAGTGGCTGCTCTCTCCAACTCTATGTCAAATCTGCTGGCACAGCCAACTGGCTGGATGACCGCTATAGCCACCCTCCCGTTGGCATGTCCAGGCCAGCCAGTTTTGACACAGCAGGGGCCCGATGAGCATGAGCGTGTGCACAGAGAGCGCTCCCGACAGAATGTCTCTTCTGTATGACAGAGGAGATCATGAAAATGCAGGTGCCGTGACACACGTAGAGAGGCTATCTTAAACAATTTGAGTGGCTTTGCAAAATTACCATAGGCTGAATGGCTTAAATAAAAGGAATGTAATTCCAACAGTGTTAGAGGGTATAAATCAAAGTTCAAGGCTCTAGTATAATTTCTAGTGATCACCATTTTATGGGCTAGGGACAACTGCTTATCTTACTCTCTTAAAACAAGAGTGAGAAGGCTTTCTTGGGATCCCTTTTTAAAAAACATTAACCCCATTCACAAAGTCTCCACCCTCTTGACCTCACATAAATTACCTCTCAGAGGCCCCACCACCTAACACTATCTTATTGTGGTTTAGAATTTCAACATACGAATTTGAGGAACAAAAACAGTCCAATGCAGAATCCAAATGAAATGGGAACACCAGGGAAAAAACGTTCCAAAATTATCTATTATTTTGTGTGCATGACTGAAATGGTTATATGAACTAAATAAATTGAATAGACATTTGTTTTTCTCATTTGTATCTCTAGACATTTAAATATTTAAGTTGGCAAAAGAAAAAAAAACTCATTTTGCCGTTTCATTGAGAAAATTATAGACCTTATGTATTCAAGATGAGGACTCATTTAGTACTGAGCGCTGTGGGAGAAAACCTGAGAGCTCTTGTCAGGATTAGGAAGAAGGCTTGGGGAGGTCACGTCCCTAGGCCGCTGTCCCACTTTCAAGGATCATCTAGGACAGGCTCTCGGCACCTTGGAACCGTACATGTGTTCTTGGACAATATGTCTCCTTGACCTCTCTGCCTCTTTCACCTTGGCTTTTGATACTTCCAGGTATCAAATTCATTTCTTGTTCAGTCTCACTTGTTGTTCTGTTCTTTATATTTTAGAAATGTCTATTTTCCTTTTTAAAAAATCTATTTACCTGAGTCTGCCCCTATTTATTTTTCATTTTGACTTTTTAAATCAGCATTGGTGAGGTATAATTTATATACAATGGGATGAGCAATCTCTAAAGTATAACTTGAATATATGTCAATTGAGATGACAGACAGAGCCTTATTTCAGTCAAAATGCAAACTCAAGTGAATGTCTTTATTCCTTCCTGTCTCTGCAAACTATTTGTCATGTTTTAGAATTTTCCATGAATGGGGCCACATAATACATATTTATCTACATCTGACTTCTGTCATTTAGAGTGATATTTCTGAGACACAATCATATTGTTACACCTTACTGTTTTTTGTGGCTGAGAAATGTTTTTCTATGAGCACACACTATTCAGTTATCTACCCATATGTTAAGAGACATTTGAGTTTTTCCAATACTTGGGTATTACAAATAAAGTGGCAATGTTCTGCCTTTGATCAATGTTTGGGAATGGTTGCTTCATATATTTTTAACTAGTTTTCTAATTGCTTATGGTGGTATCATGCAGTGGTCCATGGATAGGTTAATTCTTAGTTCTCATAAATAAATTTGACTTCCTCATCCAGGGAGAGCAGAACCCCTCCCCATCCTCTTCCAGAATGTATTATTTGACTCAACCCTAAGACCCTTCTCCTCCCAGAAAACATTCTTACAAGTTATAGTCCTGCTCTGAACCTAGAAATCAGTTATTTAAAAATCAGACTTTGAAGATCAGATTAATACAGATAAGTCACGTTGGCAGTATGTGTCCTCAGATGACATCGAAGGAGGAAGATACATCACTTTATTATGTTCTTCACCCAACCTCTGACATCAGTCTAAGCATGAGAAGCCTAATTTCAGAGACAGTTAATGAAATAACTGGCAAATACTCTGTAAAACTGCCAAGGTCATAAAAAACAAGGAAAGAATAAGAAACCATTACAGACTGAGGAGCATGTAGAGATAGGACTGTCAGGCATTATGTGGTGGTGTCCTGGGTGAGATCTTGGATCAGAGGAAAAAGAAAGGTTGTGGGGTCTGCACCAACTCTAGGGTCTGGGTGATAACGTTGCACCGATGCTGGCTTCTGCATATTGACAACAAATGCATGATGCAAATGCAAACAGAAGAAACCAAGGAAGGGAAGTATCTGTAGCACCTTGGCAAATTTTCTTTAAATATAAAATCATTCCAAAATAAAACATTAAGCATGAAGATGTCAGCATTTAACCTTCTCAGCAGCTGAAAACAATAAAGGACAAACCTTGTGCAGGGGCCATTGTCAGTAGCCTTCCTTGCTATTCTCTACACCTTTATCTCTCAAAGAACTCAGGGACAGGGAACCTCAGTCTACTTGTTTTCTCATTCCCTCTTTAGTTCCTCTTTGTCCAGATCTTCCTGGATTTGTGGTTATTAAATTACTACCTTGTTAATATAACCAGAAGTCTTTAGAGTTGCCTGTCCCAGAGAGTAGCCAATAAACAGCCACAAATCAAGGACAAAGAGGCTCATCTGAGCATACAAGGGCTGTATTCTCCACACCAGCTAATGTTAGGCACAGTGAGAGAGGAAAAAAAAAAAAAAGCTAGGGACAGTAATGTGGCGGCAGATAACCTGCCTTCCATCACTCTCTCCTTCCCACTGAGAAGTGAAGAACTCCAGGGTGGCTGAGGAAAACATTTTACAAACCCTGCACCCAGCTCTGCGGTTTTATTTCCCAAGGTTAACGATCTAAATAAATCGGTTCTGTCTTGCCTCTACTAAGCTGCCTGAAAAATGATGTTTTATGGTCAACATAGATCAGATTGGTACTTTCTTCCTTTGAAAGTTATCCTTGGTAAAAATTCTGCCTCTACCTAATGAACCAATATTAGTTTAACTACATGTTGTTAATTAAAAACAGAGTTTTACTCAGGCTTTTTCCCTCAGTGGGAAAAAGAATATTGTGCTTCAGAGTTCCTGAAATAGAATACTACTTTCAGAATTTATAAGCCTCTGTTAATAGGTATGGTAAAATATCTTTTAAAGGTAGTATGTGAGGGGACCTCATTCTCCTAAGAAAGATCTGACCGCAAATAACTCCCTATGACCCAGGTCATTCAGTTCTCAAATGTGCAAGAAGACCTTTCATCCTACGTTCTCTATCTTTTCTTCATCCACAAACATTCAGGTAAGTCTCCAAGAGTTATGTGCTCAAAAAAGAAAAGGCCATATCACATGGTCATTCCAGCGGAGAGTGCTCTATTTGCATTCTTCCAGAAGAAAATCCTAAAATAAGAATTAAATAGTTACCTTTTAAAAAATCTTCTATTTATTTTTATTTCTTTAGTACAAGGTCTCACCATGTAGCACAGTTGCATAGTGATCCTCCTGTCTTGGCCTCCCCAGCACTGGGATTACTGGTGTACCCCCCCCCACGCACACACCTAGTTTTGGTGTCCAGCACAGCAAGCACAGAGCAGTACCGGCACAGAATGATCAAATCTTGATCCTTGTGCTTGCCAGGCAGGTGGTTAAGCTGCCAAGCTATCTCCCCAGCCCTCAATGATTATTTTTAATAGTCACTTTCTCCTTGATGACACAAACTATCCAACACCCAAAGCTAAGGGAGAAATGATTGGTTTTAACTCATAGTTCATAGAGCTTTCAGTCCATAGGCAGCTGGTCTAAGGCAGGGGGTGGGGGCATAGCAGTGGGGCACTGCAGAAGAGAAATAGCCCAGGATGGCAGTGTAGGGGGGGCAGCAAACAGTAGGAGCAAGACAGCAGAAGCCACAGCAACAAGCCTGCCTCCCCCTCTTATCCCATCCAGGCTACAGCCTTTTGGGTGGTGCCAACTGCACCCAGAGTGGGTCCTTCTTTACCTAAACCCTTAATCCCAGCATTATACTGTTAATCTCAGTATTACACCCTAATCTAGCCACCTTTGAATCTCCCCATTTGAAAGAACCAAATGATACCATGGACCCAACATCACTGTGTATGTTCCAGGCTGAATGCTTGCATCCTCCAGAATTTACATAATCAAGGTCTAAACCCCAATGTGATGATGTTTCACAGTGAAGCTTGTAACTGGTATTTAACATTAGATGAACTCAGGGCAGGCGAGAGAGCTCAGTGGACTAAAGGGCCTGCTTAGGCAAGCTTAGGCACGCATGGGGACCAAAGATGCATCCCTGGCAATACATGGGGCGAGAGTCCTGCCCCCAGGGCAGGCTGAGCCAGCCAGAGTCTGGGCAGTGTAGTGGGGCATGGCTGTAATCCCAGGACTGGGGAGGCTGAAAGCAGGAGGATCACCATGGATCCAAGCTACATAGGGAGAACACTGTAATAACCAAATACATTTAAAAAAGAAGAACATTAGATGAATTCATGAGAGTGTAGCCCTCTTGGTAGCCTTAGCACCCTTACAGGAAGAGAAAGAGATAGGAGAACCCCCTTTTTCTAAGAGTACACATGAAGGAAAGGCCATGTAAGAACACAGCAAGAAGGCAGCTATCATCCAAGAAGAAGACTCTAACCAGATGCTGAATCTTCATCTTAGACTTCCCAACTTCTAGAATTGTAAAAGATAAATGTCAGTTCCTGAGGGTCCCCAGTCTCTGGTATTTGTTATAGCAAGATGAGCTGACTAAGGCAGCTACCTACAAAGATAAGGTAGTATTAGTAAGAACCACATGCGGGAAGTTTTTGGAAAATAGAGAGCCTTAGGGGCCAGGGAGATAGCTCAGGGGCACAAGTGCCTGCCTGGCAAGTGCAAGATCCTGAGTTTGATCCCTGGTTCCAGAAAAAAAAAGAAAGAAAATAGAGGGCTTTGCCTATGCCCATACCACCATGAACATGCCCAATTTCATTTGAAAACAGAGAATCCAGGAGATAGCTGAGCAGCTTAAGCACCTGCCTGATAAGCACAAGGTGCTGAGTTCAATCCTCAGTACAAAAAAAGAACAAAAATATGACCTTCACAAGCTGCCCTTGTCCTATTAAGACTATTCTAACTAATATATATGAAAATGGACACTAGATTTGAAGAGTTGTAAGAAATATGAAAACCAAATGCAATCTATGATAGTTGTTTGGATTTTAGTTGTAGAAAAGCAGATATCTATAGCGATACATCTATATCTATATATCCATATATCTATATCTATATCATCTACATTTCTGTATTTAAGACAAGGTCTACAGGGTCTCACTATGCAGATTGGACTCATAGCGATTCTCTTGTTTTCAACCTCCCACAGTGCTGGGATTATAGGCACGTCACCACCACACTGAGTCTCCATCTCTGTCTCAGCACTCCCCACAGGGCTGGCACGGCAGGCTGGGGATGGAACCTGGGCCACTACTCTCTGTATAAGCAGGTGCTTTAGTCTGCTGAGCTATCAGGTCAGTCATAAATATATTTTGAGACAACTGGAGAAATCTGAATATGGAATAATATATCAGATAATATTTAGAAACTTTAATTCATTTTCTTAGATAGGGTGATAATATTGTGGTTATGTAGGAGTATGACCTTATCTTCTTTGGTGATGTAGGTTTTCTTATTTACAAGTACAATATTATGATAGCTATGTTTTCTTAAAATGAGTGAGTGAAATATGATAAAGCAGTCATAAATGTTACACTACAGTGATAAAGATATTCATTATGCTATTTTCTCTATTTTTTCTATGTTTAGGAAGTTTCATAGAAACAGTTTTAAAAGTTTCAAAGAACTTTAAAAACAACATTCATATATCAGAAAAGCAGAAAGTATGATTAGGATTTACTTATGCTGTTATACTGAAACTTATGACTTAAGCAATTACAGATTCACATATGATTGTAAGCAATGCTACAGAATGTTCCTGGAAATACTTTGTCCAGTTTTCCCGAGTGCTAAATTTTCCATCTTAGTTCTTCCTACAAGCTATGCAGCTCTGCTTTTTCACATTTAATTTGATAATCAATAATCCTATTTATTTAATAGTTTTGTTCAGCAGTTTTATATTTTTCCTGCAGGCTTTAAATGCTGTTTGCCATATAGCTAATATCTGTGTGTGTGTGTGTGTGTGTGTGTGTGTGTGTGTGTGTGTGTGTGTGCATATGTATGGTCACACTCTTATGTGCGAAAGACAGAGAAAAGATGGGGCTCTGGGCTCCATCTTCTTCCGCTAGTTGGTTTTCAGCCCTTGTTATCTTAATGGATACATGTTTTCAAGCTTTTCCCTCAGAAAGTCTGAGTCCACTTTCACATTTTAATTTTTCCTTTCTGATGGTAGCAGGGATAGAACTCAGGACCTTGCGCTTGCCAGGCAAGCATGTATTCCACTGAGCTATCTCCCTGGCCCCTCACATTTTAATTTTCTGCCCCTCTCTATCCATTATTTTTTCTAGAAAGTTTTGAGAATTGGTTTATCAGTAACTACTACCAAAATCATTGTTTGGACTTTCCTAGAAAAAGGATAATCATTTAGAGGGAAATTTGCATGCCAATAATACTGATTCTTGCAATGATTCCAAGAATATCCTGAGTGTTAAGTGCTGCTGGATATTATGCACTCAGCCTACAAAGAATCTGCCCTCGGCCTATGTTCTAAGCGCCTGCCCCAAGGCTCCCAGTTGTTACTCCTGTTGGAAGTGAGAGTTGTGTTTCTTCCTGTTCTTCAGTCAGTGTGCTACACAGAAGCCCACAGGTCCCTGGGTCTTTTCTTGCCAATCAGCACCTGTAAGCTTCAAATACAAAGAACAAAAGGAGAATCAAAATAAGAATGCTATGATTTGAAAGTCAGATAATGCACAGAATAAAGTTCTTGATTTAAAAGGATTTCAACTTGAATCTTAAGCATTTTGCCCAAGTAAGGGCTCTTCTTTCCCCTTCCAAACCTAAATCTTGGAACAATGTGGAGGTAAGCAAGGAGAGGTAAAGAGGAAAAAGACAGGCCAAAGGTAAAACATCAATTCTAACTTCCATGACCAACTCTAATACCAGAAGAAGTGGGGGAAAAAAAAATGAAGACTCAGGCAGGCCTGGCCTGAATTTTATAACGAAAACAAAACGAGAGGTAGATAATAGGTAACAGGGGTATAGATCTTTTGCTAATGAGATGGGGACTAAGATATGGAGGAAGGGGTAGGAATGAAAAAGGGAAGGGATTAAGATGTATTGCACGTGTACCACCTCACCATTATGAACACAATCTCTATGTACTTCAAATACATACCAGCAGTTTTGTCCCACCTCATGCCCACCTAAGCGAGTTCCCATGTCTTCTCTACAACCTTAGACCCACCTCGCCATGTTGTTTTCCTCTATAAAAGTCCCTGGAAGAGACAGCTTCCCAGGGACACCCACTCGGGACACCCCTCTTGTCCCTCTCTTGGACAGGAGCTTTCTTTTCCTCAATAAATACGTTCTGCTCATTAAAAAAAAGAACCCTAAAAGAAGAGGCTAGAGCCTGAAATTGTACATATAGGACACAATGTTTCATCCACCTAGTAAAACATAACTCAGTGGCTACTACAGGTCCTGGCAATCTGACTATCTTCTCCTCTCTTGGGTAGGGAACTCGGAGAGTGGTCAGACACGGCGATTTGGGTATTGCCAGATTATCTGATTTAGTATCCCTCTCCCAAACCTGTCCATGCACTAGCAGATGCTGGGGGTAGAATGGATAAATGATGCAACTGTGTCCATTGCGGCAGGCTGACATAACAGCATTATCCCCAAGTTGACACAGTGAGAGGTGAGGTTGGACAGGAAAGTAAAAGATCTGGATTTGAGTCAAATTCTGCTGTAGATGGATCTATTTCACAGCTATCACCATATTTATCTTCACCTTTATTTGACCTTCTGTAAAAACCAGATGGTCATTTGCTTTCTAAAATAGAAGTCTTTGTCCAGGAGTTACAATATGCCAGCGCTTGGTGGCAATCCAGTAAGAATGGGCATTGTAGCATCCAATTGCAAAGGTCCCGCTTCTGGTTTGTAGTATTTCCTCATTTTTAGTGAATGTGTTGGTAAGTGTGTATTTTCTTCATCTTTGGAAGTTTGCTTGGATCAAGCACTTTCCCCAGTGCCTGAGAAGCTAGTTTGCTCTTCTGAGATGTTGTAGTTTCTTAGCCTTCAGATTCTAGACCATGATGAGTCTGGGCCAGAGATCAAGACCACATTGTGGGACCCTTCCTTAGACAGTTAGAATTCTCCTAGCAACACTGACATTACTGTGAACTTTTTTAACTTCCAACAGGCCGTCTGGCCTTGTCAGAGTCTGATTTTTCCAATTAAAATTTACTTAAAAAGAATGTACAGTCACTGAAATTTATGCCACCAACATAAGACAGACAATTGCAGGGATTAGAGGCTCTTTTGCACTCTTAGATAGGTTAAATATGTAAACGTGCTTTCTAGAGCCAAAGTGTGACTCCAAAGTCGATTAATTTATGTTCAGTTATTTATTCTGCTGTAATACCTTCTCCAATTACTAATAGATAATTGTATAAGAGGAAATGAAATCCAACATGCAGTGCTAATGCAAGATCATTTTATGGGCAAATTCCTGGCTTGGAAATAGTTTCTGAAATGAGACACAGGTGATTTAGTACGAGCAAAGCAGGGAGATGGGCCCCCTTTTAATTAGCTCTTTAACTTATTTAATGATGCATCCTGGGTGTTGAAAGCTGTTATTGTTTAAGGGTTTAATGGGCCATGGAATTTAGGGAAAGGAGATGAGGAAGGAAAATAGCAAAATGCTCTAGGACCAAGTTCTTGATGTGCCTTGCTCTACCCTCCTAAGCAGACCTCCCCATGGTTATTTTGCTCTCCTTCACCCTTACATGTGTCAGCTATTAGTGGAAAGACTTGGCAACTCCTGCTGCAACCTGGCAACTAGGTGTGGGTCTAGCTCCTTTTTCACCACATCTATAGTCAATAGCAAGTAGCTCATTTTTTTCCCTTTGGGTTAGTCTTCATCTTGGGTAAAAATTATAGTGCAAACAGGAGGAGCAAGAAACATATTTTTTTTTCTAAAATAGGATGTTTTACTTTCAGATTTCATTTCAAGGAAAAGTAGAATTTAGTCTTTGTAACTCTGGGGTCCTCCCTCCCCTGGGACTCACACTGAGCACACGTGGCTTCCCACTCTGTACATCACCGACCTGTCTCCAGTCCTTTATTTGCCTATTAGGTCAAGTGTATGTTCTCAGGAGCCACCCTGGGCTTGGTCATCCTCTCCTGTGCCATCTCTATTGCCAGGAGGATCCTATTCCATGTACTGCCCTAAGTTTTGCTTCTCCTGGTGTTTCTCTTCTAATTCCATTTATGTACATGTTGGTCTTTTTCACGTGAAACAAATACTAGAGATCATAAATTGGAGAGCTTGAAATATGGAAGAGAACTAAGAGACACTCAACTCTCCACATTTTACAAGTAAGGAAAGTAACGTTTAGAATTATGTTTGGGCCAGAGTCAAGACTAAACCAATGAAACGACACAACAGCAAATCAGTGTCTTCCCCTAGGAGGAAAGACTTCTTATTCTCCCAATGTCTATTGCCAACCTTTGCTGCAACATGCTAACTGTGATATTTCTAAGGTGGGAAGAGGATAGTGAATTGCTTCCCTCCTGATGAAACCCCCCAAATTCTTAAGAGAAATGGGAAAGTAACCTCCTGTTCTTCAGGAAGTATCGTTTCTGGCTTCAATATTCTCACCTATAAAACAGCAACATTCTTATCAGAATCAAATAATATAGAAAAGATAAAACACACCACAAGAATTTTTGAAATAAAGTAAGTGCCCTGAGGATATTAGCTATTGATAAACAATCATCACCATTCCTATTGCTTCCTGCTGTACTTTGATACTTTGTTCCTTAAAACAGCTGTGCCACTGGAAGAGTTCTTCCACTAATTCAATGCTAGAAATTGACATGGAGGGTAACTGACAATGTGACGCTCCCCTCAACCTTCATGAGAGGACATGAAGCTCTCATTAGCACTCCACTCCCTGTGGCACAATTCTAGGCAGTGAGTAAATGTTTGATGGATGAATAACTCAACGAATCAATGAAAGTGGGTAGGGCATGACTGGAAAAAGCCTCTACAAAATCTCGTGGTTTACCTTGAGTTTCAAAATACTGTTGTTAACAGCAGAAATCACTTTAAGCAGGATCACATGGCCAGACTTTCCCTTGTGGTCAGCATCGCTTTGCACAGACTTTCCTCCACATTAACTGGTCTTTTTTTGTTCTCATTCTCCAGCCTAAAGGAGTTAGCACAACTTGTTTAAAGTGTAGTGCTAGATTTTCCTGGAAGAACTACAGCCTTCTAGAAACAAGAGTAAAAGCTGAAAAATAAAGGGTTAATCTTTCCAGGTTAAAAACTGAGTTTGTCTATTGTAATTTGTATCTGATGCCTGCCAAAGACTCATGAGTTCATAGCTGGGGCTGTTAGAAGGCCACTGGATCAGGGAAGCACGATGCTCACCAGTGGTCCACACGTAGGTCCCGGATGCATTTACAGCTAAATGTGATGTTGGAGACTGAAGCCTCATGGGAGGAGGTGGGTCACTGGGAGCACGCTCTAGGAGGCTGGATCTCCCTCCTTCCTCCCCGTAATCTCTCTTGGCTTCGTGCCTATGATTTCATGAGCAATTCTCGCCGCAATGGCCTTCCATGTTGCCCTGTGTTGGAGCCACCCAGGTACAGACTAAAACTTCTACAAACAGTGAGCCAAAGTCAACCTTTCATCTCTCCATTAAGTTGTGGGTGTCAAGTATTGTGTCCCAGTAACCAGAAAGTAACTTAGCCATATTTTAGTGCCAGAAGTTGGGCTGTTGCTGTGACTACCTGAACATATGGTTTATAACCCTTTGCAACTGCTTCACAGGAGGAATTTGGGAAGTTTGGAGATGCTGGATGGAGACACTTTTAAAAAGCCCCAGCTAGAATGCTGTAAGCTGAGCTTGATGGGAGATTCTGGCCATAGGTCAGAAAACCAGAATGCTAATAGAAAAGTGAACAAAAAAGACCCGGATCAGGAGGTTTTGGTTGAGAATAAGGACTCTTCTGGAAATCAAACTCCTGATCCTGTTATGCTCTTGCAGTTAATTCTTTCTGAGTTTTAATCACGCCCTGAGGATTTGTGGGAGGGTGAGATTAAGGGCAGTGGACTAATTAATCTCACAGAAGAGATGTCACTCTGATGCTGCATCTGTGGCATGGGTACTGTTGGAGCATTTAGCCAGTTCCACATTGAGAATCACGAAAAATAGCCAGGTTTAATACTTAAAAGATTGTATTGGATAAAAAGGAAACTGGTGAAGTTGGGGCCTGCAAAGATATACCAAAGAAGACTCTGGTTCCTTACATGATTAGCATTATAAAGAAGCCAACTTCTTTACAACAGGACAATAGGAAGGATGCCTTAGGGGTATATGAGAAACCAGGAAGGCCTCACCTTTCACAGCCTTAAAAATCACGAAGTGTCAGATTGTTTTGAGAAAGCCCCATGGTATCATGCTCCTGGATAGCAGCCACTTAAGGAATTTGTTCCTTGGGATTTAGTTCACAGTTCCCAGCCATCCAGTTACTCAGAGACCCTACAGCCATGATGGAAGGAAACTGAGTCACTGCTGCAGGTAGCACCGGGCCTTAGCATCATCCACCTGGCACTGGCCTTCATGCATGAAGAATGTAAGAGATATGGAGTCAGGAAGGTTTCTACTTGATTTCAGAAGAGGGCTTGTCAAGACAGGCAGTGTGCCCCTGTAAGGACAGAGTGTGAAGCGGTGAATGTGAAGCTGACGGTAAAGTCGAGACCCCCGGGATGCTGGAAAAGCCACAACTGTGAAATTCCTGAGGAAAGCCACAAAGAGTGTGCAAAGAGAGCCCAAGAGAAGGACACAGGCACCAACAGTGTCACAGGTGCACTGCCACCCAAGCCTTTGGAATTTACACTGCAGCACACCTGCCCTGGGTGCTCTACATGTAACTACAGGATTTAAATCAGACTATCTTTGTTCCCATTCCTTTCTATCTCCTTATTTCTCCCTTTTGGAAAGTGGATGTTTACTCTGTACCTTGTATCTCAGCAGAGTTTAACTTTCTTTTCGTTTTTATAGAGACTCACAACTAAGAGTTCATCTTAAATCTCAGAGGAGTCTTTAGACTAGACTTTTCAGCAATACTGAAACTGTTAGGGCTTTGGAAACTTTTTAGAGATGAACTAAATGTATTTTGCATAAAGGGATTCACACGAGCCTTTTTGGGGTCAGGGGTGGAATGTTATGATTTATATCTAGATATCCTCCCCAAAGCGCATGAGATCATTGGTGAGTCTTTGGAAAGGTTACTGGATCACTGGAAATGATACTGACCAGTAAATTAGTTCGTTGGTGAGTTTATAGCTTAACATGGTGTATTATGCATATTAGGAGACAAAGCCTAGCTGAGGGGATGGGCCATTGGGGGCGTGGCCTCAAAGGTTCCTCTCCTCCCCATCCCTGGAGCTCTCTGTTTCCTGCCTGCCACGTCATGAGTAATTCTCCTCTGCCATGCTGCCCTGCCTTGGAGTCAGCTGGCTGGGACTGTAGCCTCTACAAACTGTGAATAAAAACCAAACTTTCCTCCTTGAAGTTGTGGGTGTTAGGTATTGTGTCTCAGTGAATAGAGACGAATGAAGATATCACCTCCATGTGAATTTCAAATAAACAACAAAATATTTCACTATGCTTCAAGTATTGCATGAGCATCTGTTACTGTTGATACTGTGTTTTGTTTTGTTGCTGAATCTGGCAACCCTACAAAGAATACTCACTTCTCCCACTTGGCACATAAAATGTAGGTAATTTAGGAATTTCTGTTTGCCTAATTCTGATCAGAGTTTATTTTTTTTTTGAAAGGATAAAACAAGACCACTGTATAATAGCAGGGGACTTCCCTAGGAAGAACTGGAAGAAAGCTTAAATCAGTGTATCCATACCTGGACACTGTCCCTTTACCCTACCTACTTGCATATGATTAAGGCCATTAGGGTTTATTTGGAAAGTGGAAGAACTATAAGAAACAAGGGAAGGATTGAGATTTCAGAGAGGAAAAAGTTCTTGTGAAAGTTTATTTTAATGAAGCAATTTCAGATCAGGATATTATTGGATTCCCATGGAAAACTCCATGTTTTAATAAACTTCTCTAAAACATCTACTGAGTGTTCTATTTGTACTGATTTCACCATCCCAGAATAGCTTAGTATCTGGGATCTAGAAAGATATTTGCTAGCCCTACAAGTCTGTGTGTCAAACGTTAACATATGTTACTTCATTTGGTCTACAGAAATAGAAATTGAGGTACAGATGGAAAATAACTACTGCAAAGTTACAGAATGCCAGTCATTCATCAGGTAATTGTGTACTTCCCATGTGACCTAGTAATCCCACACTCAGTTATTTCCTCTAGAGAAATAAAACCCTGGGTTCATATGAGGGTTGCTTACAGACAAATGTTTATAGTAATTTAATTCACAATTAGCCTAAAATGGAACAAACCCAAATGTCCAGTGACAGGTAAAGTTAAATGAACTGCAACATATTGACACAATTGAATGCTACTTAACAATAAAATAGAATAAACGACAATACACACAATAATGTCAATGAATCTCAAAGGTATTATTATTTTGGGTAAAAGAAATTACTCTTAAAGTCTGATTTATGATGTGATATCATTTATATAACATTCTTCAAAAGACAAAAGGGGTGACAGGGAAGATTACCAGTTATGAGGTGTCAAGAATGGGGTTAGAATGTGATATGAGTTGAAGGGGTACTTGGTAACCATATCATGGTGTCAGTTACCTCCATGGTGCCTACTCATAGAACTCTTCAGAAGATCAGTTCTACTGAATGATAATTTTTTAAATAAAATTAACTTTAAAACAGTGAGCAAATTTGAAAGTTGAAGTACAAATCTGGACTCTTCCACCCTATAAAACAACACCCAAGACACAAAAACAGTTGAAGAGACTACATGACAGCAAAGATGCTGACATATGTGTACATTACTCTTACTACCTTGAATATATACATAGGACTATATTTGATATTATATAAATATATATTAATTCAATATATGTACCAAATTTTTATATACACTTATGTACAGACATATATTTTATAGTTTTAAACTCTTCTAAAACCTTAGCATAGTATCTGAGAAGTCCTAGAGGACTAGCCTAAATTTTTGGCCTCTTCTACTCTATCTGCTTAATTGCTCAATGGTTCAGCCAGCTGGGAACTTGGCTAATCGTGTGTAGTAACAAAAAGCCACTGGTGACAGGAGCTGTCCTTTTTCTGTCCTTCTGCTGGCTGACTTTCAAGCCACCCATATTGAGTTTTCCTTGAGCCTCAGACTCACATACTGACCCACCTCCTCAACAGCCCTATGACAATATCTACCAGCCACCTCACTCAACATGGCTAACTATTAATGTTGACTTCCTGTGCCCTATAAAAAAACTCCAAATAAAAGACATCTCCTTTTCCATTTCAGTAAATGGTACCACCTTTCACCAGCTCCTCATCCAAAGATTTAGGACCATGCTTAATTCCTTCCAGGTTCCAGCCAGCCCCAACCACTCCATTATCCTCTTTGTATCCATGCTGCCACTCTCTCAGCCTAGTCTGAAACACTTCCCAGGACACCTTGGAGGGACTTCTCTTTGGCATCTAGAAGCTTCCACACAGACCCTGCTCCCAGCCTTTCTTGTGGAAAGAACTGATCTTCCTAGTTAAAAATTCACCATGCCATTAAATCCCTGCCCTGCATCCTTCCATTGCCAGAACATCTATGATTTGTCCTTTGCTCACTTTGTTGGCCTCAACTCATCTCTCTTAGTTACGCTCCATCTACTTTCGCTTTCACTCCTGTTCCAAGTCCCCTGTCCTTTCTGTTTCCTTGGCTTGAGCTGTTCATCGCCTGGAGCATGGCTAGTTTTTCCTTCGCATGAAAGTCTCACCTAGATCCAATCTCCTTACATTTGAACTTTAACCACACAATCCAAATAATCCACTTCAAGATTTAAACACTTTTATTAGAACCTAATATTTCCATTTATACAATAGTCTTTTGCTTATAAACTCATAAACATGGAGGTCTAGCTTTATCTCTGTTAAGCCTCGATATGAGGTACCATGCCTCACACCTTGTAAATGTGCAGAAATACTTGGTAAATTAATGGACCAAGAAGAAAATGTGTGCATTGTACGCAAAGAAAACAACTGGGATATGCTTGTAAAAAAAACTTTCATAGTGGGATGGGGATATAGCTCAGTGGTACAAGCATCTGCCTAGCAAGATCAAGGTGCTGAGCTTAATTTCCAATATGAAAGAACAGAGAGAGAGACAGAAAAGAGAGAGAGAGAGAGAGAGAGAGAGAGAGAGAGAGAGACTCTCTAAGTGCAAAATTGGCTGGCAGACTCCAGAGGACATATATAAAGGGGAAAAAAAATCTGAAGGCACAAAAGATTTTAGCAAAAAACTATAGCCTAGGGGCAAGACTACCCTTCTCTCTGTCAAGGCTTCAAACCTAAATATGTAGGAGCTGCTTTGCTCAAACAATCAGGCACCTTTTCTGAGGGTAAAGACCATGGCAGGCATTCAGGAAATAAATTCGTATGTTTACTGGGCCACATCTCCTGAGATAAACCACTTGTCTCATTGAAGTTGCAGCTGTCTCCAAAGCACAGAAAAGCCTCTCTGATCACCAATTTACATGGGTGAATTTCACATATTGTCCAATGTTGATTTATGGT
The DNA here is from genome assembly GCA_004027025.1 of Myocastor coypus. NCBI lineage: Eukaryota > Metazoa > Chordata > Mammalia > Rodentia > Myocastoridae > Myocastor > Myocastor coypus. The sequence goes on along the minus strand of PVJA010011758.1, from coordinate 17,965 downwards.
GACAATTAAGAACATATTACCAAAGTCTATTTTACCATTAACGTCCCCGGGGACAGGATAACTTTTAAATCTTCTGTCTGCTCCTTCCCTAAAGGCTTGGATCTTGGCTAAGGATTTAGAGATTATAAATTTAGCAAAGAATGAAAACTGCAAGAGGAGAGTCTTGAACAGCAAATAATGAGTTTAACCAGCATCTCAACTTCTCAGCGAGATTTACAATGCCTCCCTGCCTGGGGCCAGGGAATCTTTTATCCTGAAGTTTATAGCCTCTATCACTTAATGTTTTAGCTCCAGATGTGAGAGTCTGGCCCTTAGATGGAAGATTTTACTGAAGCTAGTTTTCACTGCTTCAGCGATACTTTCCCTTTAAGAATATTTTAAAGACTAAGGCAGTGACCAGAAGGTAATGCCTAGCATTTCCAAAGACCAAGACCTACAGCTTGAATATGTTACTTGATGTACAAACCATAAGTATGTATTTGTTTGGTCAGAAAGCCCAATGATTCTTGCTTAGAACTCTAGAACTCATTGGTTATTTGATTCTAGAGTTGTACTGTGACCTCTAGCGTAGCAGAGTCGCCATTTTATCACCACCCACAGCAAAGGAGCATTTATCAAAACTTAATCATTATCTATTCCAGGTTGAAGTGATATAACTGAGAGCCAATCAGATCCTAGCTTATCAGTTTTCAATCACTGGGACAGAATTCTGACATCCATAGCTCAATGGAGAAAAGGTTTGTTTTTGCTCATGATTTCAGAGGCTTTACATGAAGGCAGAATCAGCATGGCAGAAGGGCCTGACAGAGAAAAGCTACTCCAAGCCAAGATGACCAGGAAGCAGAGAGCCAGAAAAGAGCAAAATCAAGAGAGAGGGCTAGGATACAGGAACATACCCTTTCAGATCACACCTGAATTAACTTCCCTCCTCCAATCAGGCCCCACTTCCTAAAAGCAAATTCAGCTGACTAATTTTTTAATCTTTCCAAAATTCCTACTCCTAAACACATGAGATTTTGAGGGGGGTGCATTTTAGATCTACAACGTAATACTGGTGAACTCTTCCCAAAGCATGATTCAGATATTACTGCCACCAGAATCACCCAACATGTTTCTATAGGATGAAAATCCCCTATACCATGTCTATAGAGTCAAAAGATTAAGAATCTGCCCTCTTAATACACTTCACAGGTGAGTGACACCACCCTGGACTCAACCAAGCAACCAGGCCCAGCGTGTGAAGCAGACCACTCTGGGCCCATCTGAAAATCACTGGACCAAGCAATATGCCCAGCAACCCTGCTATGTGGGCACATGAATGGAACTTCATCCATCAGACAGGCCCAGTGTGGAAAACTGCTACAGAACTCCCTGCAGAAAGACTAGAGACAAGACTCACCTAGCTGATTCAGGAGGAGAACATCTTGCCAGAGTGGCACAGCAGGTTCATTACCAAGGGCTGCAGCAGGAAGAAGTGGAGCTCAGGAGGGAGACACAACACACTCACCTGTGTAAGTTTGAACTTGGTAGATCCAGATACGCTGCTAAAGTAAGAACTCTACCAAAGCTCTAAACCAAAGGGCAGAAGGCAGGGATATACAAAATGACAAAGAGAAAGAGTAAAATGTGCTCTTGGGCCCTGGGCCCAGCCAAAACAAATACAGGAGACAATAGCATAGAAGAAATTGGAAATCACACACCTGAAATCTCTGAAATAATAGCATCTGAAGTAAAGAAACAACTGCAGAAAGGCATAGAGGAAATCAGATCAGAAATAACTTCTGAAGTAAAAAAAAGGAATAATACCTATAATAAAAGAACTACTAAGTGCTTCTAAACAAGATATTTATCAAAACATAGAGGAGAATAGAAAAATGATGACATCCTTGAACGAGCAATATAGTGAAGAATTAGAATGTATGAAGCAGATTCAAAGTGCTATACAGGAACTTAAAATCTCAATCACAAGCTGGCAAAACCATTTCAATGAAAGTGAAAATAGACTTTCAGACCTTAAAGTCACTGTTTCAGCTAGTGAAGAAGCCAGAAAATATCTCTTAAAAACAACTAGGATGCAAGAAAAACTAATTCAACATCTGCAGGATAATGCAAAGATCAACAACATAAGACTAATACGCATCAATGATAAAGAAGGAGTCCATACAAATGATATAAAAAGAATATGGGCAGAAGTAATAGCAGAAAAGTTCCCTAATATGGGGAAATGATTTGACATTCTTATTACGAAAGCATATAGAACTCCAAATAACATCAACTCAATTAAAACCACACCTAGACATATAACAATCAAGATCTCAGAAATTCAGCACAGGAACGGTATACTTAAAACCACTAGAGAAAAGAAACAGATCACATTTAAAGGAAAATCCATCAGAATAATTGTAGATTTCTCTTTACAAACCATCAAGTCAAGAAGAGCATGGAGCAAAGTACTTCAAGTCTTACAGGAAAGCAAATTCCAGCCCAGACTGATATACCCTGCAAAATGGTCTTTCAAGTTCAGTGGAGAAGTGCAGTACTTCCAGGACAAAGAATAACTAAAGAATTTCATGATGACAAAGCCAACCCTACACAGTTTACTAAAAGACATTCTAGAGAAAGATCAAAAGGACCACAACTCCATGAAGGAGAATGGAAAGAACACACCAAATAGGGCAAACAAACACAAGAGGTCTACATATGCAGTCTTTCAACTATTCTCATTTATACAACAGCAAAATATTTCCATCAGCATATACTACAAATGGGCTTCTCCTGAATCCTTGGGTTATGATTCTGTCTGGTTCTACAGGGTGGATATCAAGGAAATAGCAGTAGCTCAGTCCCACAAATGACAACTGGAATCCAGTAAGCATCATGGACTCTGTTCATGTATATAACATACTGGAACTTTGTGCAATATCTTATCCCCAAACTGGTAGAAGTTCTGGTCATATGGTTGCTATTCCAGTATTTATGTTATGTTTTATTCTTAGTAATTCTTTACTACCATGTTAAGTTTTTCTTAGTTGATATCTTTGTGTATATTCACCTATTTAAATACTATGCGAGTACTCTGAATTGATTACAGATTCATGCCTATGATACACAACATTCTGGCCTCTAAGTTGGACTCATGATTTGATTTAAATTTTGAAATATTGTTTTGAAATATTAATATAATTTTAATTAATTGATATGTAATTAATTTTCTGAATATTGTTTAATTATATTTTTTGTTTTATGATTCACACTGGATCTTTGTCTTACAATCTACTTATAAGAAATGGTCTGATATTTTTCATAGTATTAGAATCTTTAAAAAAAAAATATATATATATATATATATATATATATATGTATACACAAGAGAGTTAGTCTAGATATACAGCTACTTTGTTTTAGTTCATTGAGAATAACAGTTTGTACTAATATTGTTTAGAGAAGATAAAAAGTTTACTATTTGGCCACTCAAAAAAAATTTTTTATTTGAAAAGTGAGGGGTCAGGGCCTGCAAGATAGCTCAGCTGACTAAGTGCCTGCTCAGGCAGGTTCAGGGGCAGGGTTTGATTCCCAGCACCACATGCAGCTTGTAGGCCCCACCCGCAAGGCATGCTGAGCTATCTGTGGAGATTGCATGTGGTGGCACATGCCTATAATCCTAGCACTGGGCCTTTTCTTTCCTACTTTTGGAAAGTTTTGGTAAGGCTTTTTCTATTTTGTTTACTTTTTCAAAGAAGCATCTCTTCAATTTATTGATTCTTTGTATTTTTTGTTTCAATTTCATTAACTTAAGTTCTGATCTATGGTTTGACCTTGAAGTGGACTTGGACTATTCTTGTTTCTCTAGTATCTTCACATTCATCATTAAATTATTATTATCTCACTCTGTATAAACATTCACAAGGATAAACTTCTTAAGATAGCTTTCACTGTGTCCCATGGTTCTAGCTTGTTCTGGTATTATGGTTTGACTCTAGAAATTGTTTAATTTCTTTATGTTATGTTATGTTATGTTATGTTATGTTATGTTATGTTATGTTATTTATTTTATTTTATTTTATTTTATTTTATTTTATTTTATTTTATTTTATTTTATTTTATTGTGACTCATTGAGTGCCCAGAACTGTGTTATTTAATGTGCAGATGCTTGTAAATGTTGTTTTCTTGTGATTGTTTCCTAGCTGCAGATACTCTGACCCGAGAGTATACGTGGATGATTTTGATTCTTTTACATTTATTGAACAGGCTTCATGGAGTAGTATCCGTTCTATTTTGGAGACAGTTTTATGTGCTGCTTAGAATATGTATTCTGTTACGGCAGGGTAGAACACTATAGATATGTACTAAGAACATTTGTGTGAAAATGTGCTTTAGCTTTAATGATTCTTTGTTTTTTTGTTTATGTATTTGTGATAATAGGGTATTGTGGGCTCCTACTATCATTGCTATCATTGTGTTTGTTTGTTTGTTTTTTGTTTGTTTGTTTTGTCTTTTTGAAACAGGGTCTGCATTTGTATTTCAGGCTGGCCTTGAGCTCACTTTGTAACTCTGGCTGGTCTCAAACTCAGAGTGATCCTCCTGCCTCAGTATCCCAAGTGTTGGAATTATAGGCATGAGCCACCATACATCATTTGATCATTTATGTTCACTGGTATTTGATTTGTGAAGTTGGGGTCACAAATAACCATATATGTATATTTATAATTGTTCTATCTTTCAGCTGAATTGTTCACTTAACCTTTGTTACCTATTCTGATAAGTTGTAGCTTAAAGTTTACTTTGCCTTGGAATAAAATCGTTACTTCTGCTTGTTTGCAGGATCTTGATGCATGGAAAAAATATATATACTCCACAGGTGATTCTTATGCAGGCTAATCTTTAGGCAACTTTGAGTAAACTCTGTTGGAGTAGTAGAGAACCAGCTTAGAAGAGCTAGACATTGGGCACCACTTGGAAACACCCCTTTTACCTTTTGGTTACCTTCTGTAACCAAATTATAGCTCATCACCATCCAGAGACAACATCAGGGCTGTATGTAGAGACAGGAAGACGAAATTCCTGGGAAAAGTTTCTCTTATAAATACCCACTTTCTATCATGAAAGCATCTCTTATCAACCCAGCTTCAAGGGCTCTACACTCTCGGCTTTCACAGAGAGCAAAGTCATCAAACAATGGCCGTGACTCATCCCAAAGGTTGACACTGACAACAGTTCTACAAAGAACTGTATATGGTTCCAAAGTTAATCCTGAGGGGATTTGACCTTGAAAGATACAAAAGATGAATGTTTTATTATACAGGTCTTGCTTTAACTTACCTTTGATCACCCAGAGGAAAAGCTTAATGACAAGGCATGAAATGCAGAGCTAGATTGGCGTGCTGAGCTGTAGGAGGCTTGGATCAATAGCCTCCAACGTAGCCAGTTTCACTGGTGGCCCACTGCAATTGTGGAACACTGGACTGTGTGTGCATCTGCTTCCTCTTAGTTCAAAGAGAAGAAATTTTTTTCTTTCCTTACCAATATTAGTTGGAAGGTGTGTCATGCCCACACCCCATGCTCTGTATTACTATTGTGAGGACAACATGCAATGTGTCAATTGTTAAAAAAATTAATGTTTGTTGAAAGTGTTAATGTTTAATTGTTTGATCAATCTTACATACCTATACCTATTAATCTAAACTGATCTGATGATGAAAATATGTAATGTAACCATTGTTAAATTTTTCTGGTTTTGAAATTCTGTACTATATGTACTCTTATTTGTTACTGTTTTTCTATCTTTGTTTCTGCTATTTTTAGTCTTTAAAATAAAAAAGAGGCAAAACAAAAACAAAAAAATATGGCTCTACACTATATATGGTACTCTTTCATTTGATAAATTACCTTTAAAAAATAAAGTAACCAGTGGACTCAAAAACTGAATAAAGAGTAGAGAGGTTTCAGCTACTAGGCGCCAGCTAAATGAAAATATTTTTACTCTACTTACAGGCAATACTTCCTTACTCCCTCTCTCACTCTCTCCAAAGAAAGGTTAGGTCCCTGGAAAAAAATATATCCCCAAATGGACTCCCAGTTTCTGGTGTTGTCTAGTATGAAAATTTCAGAGGACAGCATTTTGCCAAAGGATTGGTAGCCCATCAGCTTCAGTATATATTGTGTGTCTGGATGGGGACACACACACACACACACACCCCTCAGAACAGTATTTGTCAGGGACTGGCAGGAAGTACTTGATCAGTGGATATGAAGTTTACCATTCTGATCCCTAAAATTTTAAGTGCAACATTCAAAAGGTATTAAAAAATATAAGGTATCCACCTAATACCAATGCTGCCCTGGCAGAAGAATGGGTGCCTTTCTTGTGTCATGACTTTGACGTGATATGGCAGAGTGAGAGGATGATGGTGACAGCTAGCATTTACTGGGAGTTTCTTTTCATGATCAAGAATTTTGCATACACTGTGGGTGATTCTTACCATAATTCTGCAAGTCAGAATTCTTTTCTCTTCACATTACAGACAAGAAAACAAAACCTTTCATTGACTTGACACAGCTATGTAATAGAGAAGCAAAGAAAATGGAGTTTAGAACGGCAATGAACTAACTTCAGAGGCATTATTTCTGTAAAGGGCCTATGGTAAATATCTTCATCTTTGCTGACTACAACTACTCAGTTCTCCAACTGCAATTGAAAGCAACTAGAACACATGGGTGTGGCTATGCCAAAAGAGCTTTATAGGCGCTCAACTTTGAATCTTATGAAATTTTTGCATAGCTCAGAATATTATTTTTTGATGTTTTCTTCAGCCATTAAAAATGTAAAGACTATTGTTTTTATATGATCCATAGGAAAATAGCAATGTACTTGATTTGGCCTACAAGCTGCAGCTTGGAGCCCCATCTGTAGAATTCCTTCAAGGCTTGGCCTCTGCCTGTTGCCACCACTATGTAGACCTGATGTCCTGGGCGAAATGCTTAACTCATCAGTATCCCACTCTCCACCACTAAACTCCCTCTCTTGATTTATGAGATGTGTTCAGTTATTCAGGTGTTTGTATTTTGACAATTTTTTAATGTATTTGGTACAGGGCCTCACTACACAGCTCAGACTTATAGTATTTATAGTGATCCTCCTGTTTCCAGCCTCTCCAACACTGGGATTACAGGTGTGTGTCACCACACCAAGACTTGGTGCCCTGCTCCACACATCTGGGATGGGGATGGCATGGCATGTGGTGCCAATTTCGAACCCCAAGTTCCTGAACTTGCCTAAGCAGGTGATGAGACCCCTTACCTATCTTGTCAGCCCTATTTTGACAATTATTAATTGAATCATGCACAGGGCTAGATACTAGAGGTGCTAGATTCAGCCCCTGCTACCACTGAGCTTATATTTCAGTGGGAATGACAGATAGGAAGTCCTCTACTTGCAGGATAAACTAGGCCAAGGAGGGTAGATGGTAGCGCGGAGTTGTAGGGATATAACTTAGTTGCTTTCTTATCCCTGAGACCACAACTTAAAGGAGGAAAGGTTGTTTATGGCTCATGTTTCAGTTCATGATTGACCAACTCTAAGGCAGACGCAGCAGGGCAGAGGCCCAAGGTAGAGGAGAGCTTTCTATGTCACAGTGGCAGGAAGCAGTCAGAAGCGAGGAGCCCAGGAGGAAGGTGAAGCCCTCTTGGTCACACTTGCTGTGGCCCTCCTCTTCTGAGTGGTCCCACCTTTGCATATAACAGTTAGCTATCGTGCCCCACGACTCAATCTCCTTTCAAAAGCCTTGAGCACATGAGGCTCTTGGGGGCATCTAAACCAAGACAGGAGACTTTGGGGACAAAGGTGTGGGCAATGCGATGCAAGGTAAAGTCCTCAAATCAAGCTTTCTCTTCTGCCCTAGTTTGGCCCTACCCAGGAAAATGCTGAAATATTTGAATTATAGACCTTAGCCCATTGTTTTACATCCTTTACAAAAGACGAATTTACTTCTTACTGTTGTAGAATAAGTTGCACTTAGCAGCTAAAACAGACGTGGTCTACCCACTGCTCCAGTCAGTCTCCAAGGATCAGGAGTCTAGATGCAGCTTTGCTGCCTTCTCTGCTCAGGGCCTAACCATGCTGGCATCAAGGGGTGAGATGGGCTGTGTTCTCATCAGAGGCTAGACTGGGGAGAGCTCTGCTTCCAAGTGCTTTAAAATTGCAAGCAGAATTCATTTCCTTGTGGCTATGGAACTCGTGGTGGCTTGTTTCTTTGAGGCCAACAGTACAATGAGAATGAGAATTCCCTAAATAAGAAACAAGTAAATATTTATAAATATATATAATTACACAGTGACATCGCACTATCTTTGCCATGTAACACATCTTAAGCAAGAAAGCACCAGACATTCCATCACCTCTTCTGTATTCTGTGGGTAGAGTGAGTCACAACGTAAGACAGAGATCAAGCACATCATCACAGGATTTGGTCTACCATGAGTCTTCATCTGAAACATGGCACTTAATGTCCTAACCAGGTCACACCCTGCTCTTACATTCAAAGAGCTAAGAACACCACTGAGCACAAGAGAAGAGCAGATGGTCATTTTCATTACCATTGGCCACTGTCATTATCAAGAAGTTCTCAGCTGTGCTTCAAATAGTTCACAGCATTATTCAGTCTTGCATGGTACTGGGGATATCCTTTCACACCCAGCAACTTCCTGACCTGAAAAGATCCCATGCCCCATCTCCTAAGGCAGTGCTTCTCAACCTTTCTAATGCCGTGGCCCCGCAATACAGTTCCTCATGTTGCGGTGACCCCAAACCAAAAAATAATTTTGGTGGCTACTTCAAAACTGTAATTCCAAATAAATAACATTTTCCAATGGCTTTAGGCAAGCCCTGTGTTTTGGTCATTCGACCCCCGCCGGGGTTGCGACCACAGGTTGAGAACCACTGTGGGCCATCGTGCCTTTGTGCTATGGATTTTCCCACCTGGGAGAGATGGCTCAGTGCCATCTCACTTTCCAGGTGGAAATATATCAGAAGTAAATGATAGTGACTTTTGTCCGGGACCTTCAAACTCTCAAATTCTAAATGCTGATTTGCTTGCCTTCAACAAGTTCATGCATCTTACACTTTTTCATTGTAAGCCCTCTCCGTGGTTAATGCCAGACTGGCTTCTTCTCAGCAGCTCTGCTCTCCTAATGACCTCTGAATTTTCTTTCACTTTGCCTCTTTTAATTTGGACTCACTGTCACTTCCCATTTTATTTAAGATTAAGCCCATTTTTAAAGTAATATGTATAGCTCTTGAGATGTTTGAAAACTACTGCAGCTCACTGACTAGTGCTGTTGTTGCACAGCTTTGTACAGACCTGGCTTTTACCCCCCCACCCCTTTATGCTTCTTTATCCTCTCGTTTAGATTCTGAATTACTTACTCTCTGACTCCTGGAACCAGTTCTCACAAAAGACTCTAGAACTTTAGTTGACTCTCTTTTATTATTTTCATTTTGAACTCCCAGGAATCCCTTCTGATAGATTTCCCATGACTGAGGTTATAGTTCAGCAGTATAGTTCCTGCCTGGCAAGCATAAGATCCTGAATTTGATCCCCAGCACCAAAAATATAAATAAATGAATAAATAAATAAATGGACTTCCCTCATACTAATAGGTGTAAGTTATCATCATTTTATATACATATATAACATATATATGGACTAACAGTAACATTAATAATTATAATATTATTAACAAGCGACATTGCTAGAAGTTTTCTGTCTTGTTTTGGACTAGGCTTGGCCTTATTTTTGCTATTGCTTCTGTTCTGTGCTTGGAAACATGTCCTTCTCTGTAGCTCAGGCTGACCTCAAGTTTGTTATGTAGCCCATGTGGGCCTTGAAATTCTTACCACCTGCCTCAGCCTGTTGAATGTTAAGACTACAATGCCCAGATCCACTAAAGTTCTCAGTGTGTATCAAGATATATTAAGACATTTTTACATGTAACACCCACATTTGAATATCCAGCAAATGAAGTACAGAAAAATTAATACAGCTTGTCCATGGTCACACAGTTTCTAAGTAGCAGCCTCGACTCATAATGAACCTGTTCTAATTCTGAAGCCTGCACTCTTAACAGTTATATTATTTTTTTCACTCACACCCTATGAGAAAAATCTGTGTATGTTTTATTCCATGCACAGATGTTATCTTTGAATTCAGGGATAGAACAAACTAAAGGGAGAAAGAAGAATACGTTCGATTTTACGTTCCTATTAAATGTGAGTTCGTATCAGTAAGGTAGGATCTCTCAATTTTAAAAGAATATATACAAATATAACACTAAACCCTAATCAAAAAAAGTATAATAAGAGCAAGGAGAAAGGCAATGGGGAAGCACAGGGTCCTGAGTTCAATCTCCAGTACCATAAATAAATAAATAAATAAATAAATAAATGTGCTCCTGTCCATTCATGTAAATATGGTCAGTTTCCTGCATATTCTAGAAAGCCTTATTTAACTTGTTTTAATTCTTTGCTGCATATTGTAAGATGAAACTTCAAAATATATAAAGCCATAAGTAATAGTTGGAGGGTTAGACGTATAGCTCAGTGGTAGAGCTCTTATGTAGCATGCAGGCAACTACAGCTTTGGCTACTAGAAAGAAAAAGGCTCCATTTGCCCACAAAGCAAAGTATTAATGCAATCAAAGTTTCTGTGTTTATTCCCAAAGGCATAAATCCAAATAAAGTCTCCCATCAGTCCCTAGGGGCTGGAGAGATATGCTGAAGATCACTTGAATAAGAGTTGATCACTAAACGTTATAATGTTACTGTCCAATAGCAGACATTTTTCAGTACTTCTTTTCTACAAATATCAAAGCTTTATATCTTTTAATGATACTTTTAGTGATACTTGGTGGGAGTATCCAGTTCCACTCACTCAGCAAATAGTTATTTATGTGTATAAATGTAATCATATTTGTGAAAGTTCTGCAGTAAAGCCAGGCTCTGCTATAAGCCCTCATCTAACAGGCGTTTCCTAGAGCAGATTCATTCCTTAAGCTTCAGGTATTTGCTCTCTGTTGAATGTTGAGCCATATGAGTTTGCAGAACACATTCAATTCTTTTTACTCACAATGACAGTTTCATGTGTCAATATGCTCATGAGAGAATACAGTAAATTATTACATAAATGGAAGGAAAACTATAATCTGAGATAACAGGGAAAAAATGTAAGGCTCCATACAAAAGAAACAGGAAATATTATCATGCTGGGCAAATGCTTCTTCTCCATCTTCATCTGGCATTACACCGATGAGGCAATCTTGTCTGGGGAGTGACATGAATGGGAACCAAGAAGGCACCATTCCTGAGGCACTGTCCTCCTCTCCCTTATGAGCCTGCTAACACAAAGCATCTGCCTTGCGTCATTCCTGCCTGCTTTAGTTTCTTTAAGTTTTATTCCAAATGTAAACAACACAGATTGACCACTTCAAGTGTCCATGTCCATTGTTGTATGACCATCACTACCAATCTTTGCCTATGTATTTTGAGGTGCACTGGCTGCTGCACTCGTTAGGGTTCTCTAGAGGAACATAATCAATATAAAGTAAGTGTATAATTATGTGATGGGATTTATTAAGTAGAACTTCAGGCTCAGAGGCAAGAGTACACCAGGGCCTTCTGCACACATGAGAGCTGGAGGATCCAGCAGCTGCTCAGTCCAAAAAGGTGGAAGCCACAGAAATTATGAGATCAGGGATGCAAGACCAGCTGAAGCCTCATAGCCTAGAAGTTTACTGAGAAGTTGCTGGTGAGGGTCTACATTAAAAGGCTGAAGAAACTAGAAACAAATATCCAGAGGCAATGACAAAGACGGGAGTTCTTCCTAAATGGGGGGTGTTTCCTTCTGCTCACCTTCTTCAGTGCGGCCAGGCTGCAAGCCTTTGACCAGTGCCCCCTGCATCCAGGGTGAATCTTCTGCTCAGTAGGCTGGCCAGCTGTCAGTCACCCACAGATACAGCCAGAGCTCTGCTTTTCTGCTAAAGTGGTTCTTACTCAAGTCAACATGTCACAATCAATGATCAAAATTGCTTCTATCTTTTGACTATTGTAAGCATGTTTTATGAACATAGATATTCTGATATCTGTTCAAATCACTGTTTTCCATTTGGTCTATATCCAGAAGTACAATTGCTGTTCCATATGGTAATTCTATTTTAAGGTTTTGAGTGACCACCGTATTGCTTTCCAGAAAAACTGTATTTTCAAAGAAACCAGGAAAGACAAAGATGTTGGTAATAACAATAATTTCCTCTATATACTTCAATCAATCCAGAGTATTCAATGCAAAGGTATGTAAGTTCTCTACATCCCCACTGTAGACTTTTCAAGGGAAAAATTTAGTATAAGACATATAATTTGTAGGATTATTTAATAATTTTCCCCCACAAGAGACAAATACAGAAGGGCCCAGGACACCTGTCTACACTAGTGATGCAAAAAATCCTGCTAAGGGCCTGGATCCCACAGCAGTGTACTGTACAAGTCTAGCTAAAGACCTAGAGCCCACGTCACAGTGTTGTCCATGAGTCCAACTAGAGGCCTGGAGGCCATGACAGTGTTTCATGTAGATCTATGTTAAGGATCTTCCCTGGGCCAGTGGTAGAAGCTGGAACGTATATACTAGCAAGGCAAAGGATGTGAGCCAGGAGGCTGAGAGATCTAACAGAAGTCAGGAAGCAATGTTCAAGCTAACGACCAGAGCTCCCTCAAAGAGAACCACAGTCAGCCTCAACAATATCGAGGGCTCCTACAATGATGAGCACACCTGAGTTTATATCAGGAAAACCAGTGTAGCCAGCTTCTCCAGGAGAATCAACAGTACACCATCTTCCCTTCTAGTTCTCCTTTTATGTTATTGGCAACAATCCTCGGGTGGGTCTTCTACGCCCAGCACCATGCTGATTCAGTTCAGTTGGGTGTTACAAATCGACCCTTGGTTAATTTACCACAATCCACATTAACATGCCTTTTGCTTTGGGCTTTCTAAAATAAATAGTCATCCTTAATTGTGCCAAGTGATACCTGATTACAGCTTTGACTTGTATTTCCCTAAAGGTAGTGATATTGAAGTTTTCTTCATGTGCTTATGGTCATATTGTTTATCTTCTTTGGAGAAAAGTCTATGCAAAACTTTTGCTCATTTTTAATCAGGTTGTTTATTCATTATTGAATCATAGCAGTATGCATATATTCTAAATATTAATCTCTGTCATGATTTGCATTTAGATGCATCCACAAAGGCTCCTATAGTCATAGGTGGGGCTTTTCAGAGGTGGCTGGAATGAGAGAGACTGGGATTGATTCATAGTACAATGCTAGGATTAAGGGCACAAGGTGTGAATGCTACCTGCTCTAAGGGTGGCTTGCTTGTCTATAAGGGACAGAAACTGTGGCCACTTGGTGCTCGCTTGTTGCTTGCTTATTCATTTTAAAGCTTTCTCTCTCTTAGTCCTAGGGAAACTCTGTGAAGTACATTGCTATCATCTTCATTTTTCAAGAGGCAAGAATCATTTGCTTGCTGGTTTGGGTGTCTTCTGCCTGCCATGAACTGTTTCTCCTCTGTGATGCCCCTCTGCCATGCCACCCAGTCTTGGAGCTAGCCAATGATGAACTGGAACCCCTATAATATTTACGCTGAAATAAACCTGTCCCTTTTTTAACTATGGGTGTTGGGTAATTTTAACCAGCAATGAGAAAGTAACTAAGACAGTCGCTTATCAGATATATGACTTAGAAATATGTTCTCTCATTTTGCAGATTGTCTCTTTATTCTGTTAATATTGTCCTCTGAAGCACCAAAGTTTTTATTTTCATTCCAATGAAACTGAACTAAGTTCATTTTGCCAGTATTTTTGATGTCATGCTATCCTGAAGTCTTCCAAGGGCAGCGCTACCATCAGAGTTCAGCCCTGCTCATGACAAAGCATGCAAGCTAATTCTAGAGCTAGAAACAAGAATCTCACTTAAGAATCCCCACTGAAAGGATTCATGTTTTCTAGCATCAGCTTTTTAATTTAATACAGGAGTATTTTAGTCTCTATCTGAATCACTTCTGGCCTTTTCCTTCATTTGTTTGGTGCTGATTTATGCCCCCTTCCAATACCAAAAGGAAGCTGAGAGAATGCGACTTCAGAACAACGCCTGAGGGATCCATGGAATTTAACTTATTGAAGGGAAAAAAGAAAGGTAGATCATTCATGGAAGCGGAAGGGAATGTTCAAATGTCCTCTAATAATGGAAGTATAATGTGATAGAAGAAATGGCAGAATGCCTAAGAGGAGCTTAGAAATGAAGAGATCGAGCATGGTGGTGAGTACCTGTAATCTCAGCTACTAGGGAGCCTGGGGCAAGAAGATCCCAAATTCAAGGCAATGTTGGGCAACTTAGCAAATCCTTGTCTTAAAATAAAAGTAAAGCAGGATAAGAGCATCTCTCAGTACCCTGGAATCAGAAAGGCCCTGCACTTAATCCCCTCTACCAAAAAATAAGGAGTAAAGCAAAGAGAACTTGGTGAAAGTGAGTTTCAAACCCAAAACATAGACAGAGCTCTCCACTAGCAGGATCTTACAGGACATTGAGTCTGCCCACCACTAGAAAGAGATAAGCCTGTTTTCTCACATCCCTGAAGCTTTTCACTCACTGTTTACTCTCATTCTGAAGCATGAATAATGGAATCATCATATTTCCCCTCAGAAGTCAAGGGTTCATACTCAAAAATACAGTTATGCATGTCAGTTTGCTGCCTCCAAAGCCTTAGGTCAGAAATGCTTTAATTGGCTAAGAAAACTCCTTTATGTAGAAAATGTGGAGACAAAACCAGGAAAAAGAGGCAACACAAATGAAACTAACAAAATATGCCGTTGGAATGGAAAGCTATCAAAATTCTAATCCTCCTAAAATTATCCCATGGAACATAAAAGGATCACCCAAAGATGTGTTTGCCCTTTAGAAATCTAAACACTTTCCCGTGGCCCTTGGGAAAAAAATCAGGAGAGATAAAGATGTAGATAATAATAATTTCCTCTAGGGGCTGAGGAGATAGCTCAATTGAATAAGTGCTTGCCTGGCAAGTGCAAGGACCTGAGTTCAATCCCCAGTTCTGAAGACAAATAATAATTTCATCTGGACACTCCAATCAACCCAGAGTATTCAGCACAACACAGATGCAGACGTGTCTTCTCATTTAACACAATTTCTCTAGGAACGTGGCCACTACTGTTGTGTCTATTATAGGAAAACAAAGTATTAGAGAGATAAAACAAAATTTCACCCATCTTGTAAATAGTTGTAAAGGAAAGGCTTTTTAGTCTTTATGTACTACCAATATGTGGAAAGTTTAAAAAAAAAAAGTTTATCTGATGCCAGAATTCATGTTTCCAATCATGCAAAAACAGCTTCATTGTCATTAATTCTATTTTGGAGAAAAGATTAAGCAATCTTGGCCAGCTTAGGGAGTGTACCCTTTATTATGAGTTTAGTTTCATGAGGAATATGAGGAGATTTTCATGTTGGTTTGCCTCTTCATTCAGCTAGCTCAATCCTTAATTTTTAACTTAGGGCTGATGGTCACCATCCTCATCCTGAGGGGTGATGGAGCCTGCCACTGAGGTGGTTGTGCTGTTCCAGGTGCTAGTATTCCATGTTTAGAACATGCTGTTATCAATATATTTGGGGTTCAGAATTCAGTCCTCAGGTGGGCGAGAGGAAGCATCCCTAGCCAAATAACTCAGAACAACCTCCATATCCTTGGGTAAAAGTTTATCCTAAGGCCCCCAGGGAAAACTGTGAATGGGTTCAAAGGGTCTGAAGTAAATCTTTCTTATCCCTCAGTAAATCCAAATTCTGGCCATTGTAATAGATAACATTTATTATAGTCTTGCACAGTGACAGAGTTCATTTTAAAGCTTTGTCTCACTTAATCCTAGGAAAATTCTATGAACTGCACATGGCTATAATCATCTTGCAGGGGGCAAGAAACAACTTTCAAAAAGGATGTGTCTAGAATCCATTACTTAGAACTTGAACTCAATCAGCCTTATTCCAGAATCTTTGTTGTAACCACCAAAGAGAACACATCCCGGTCAAGGTTCTTCAAGTGATAAAGAACAAAGGCAGACTCTATTGCCTATAACAGAAAAGAGATTGTTAAAAAAAAAAAAAAAAAAAAAAAAAAGTACACAGTAGCTTACATCATCAAAGAAAACATAGAAATTATACTTTGAAAATGAGGATGAAGTCACTTAAAACTTCAGCCCAAACAAAATCTAATAGCATTTCCATCCCCTCTAGCCCACTCCTTTATATCAGTAGCTCCAGATTTGAGTCCTCAGAAGAAGCTTGTTATTGGGTGAATTTAGCTCAGATCTCATCTCTAGCCACATGAAATCATGGAAAGCAAAGACTGGCCTTTTAGCTTATAGACCAAAAGAAGCACCCAACCATGTCTCTAAGATAGAGTGCAGATGATGCCCTGAACACAGTAAGTGGTGTTAGATGCTTAACAGCCAAATAACTATATACCAACTACCCAGTGCCTTTACTTACAATCCTGTAATGTTAATAGGGTGTTTTGCATTACCGAATATCAAATGTTGTTTCTATCCAGCTAAGTACAACCTAAGTCCAGATTTCTAATCTGTGCATTTTCAAAATTCAGGAGAAAGCAGTTTGCATTCTTTTGTTAACAAAAAGGCTTCTCAAGTTGCAGACATGCAGATATTTCCATCACAAATTCTTGTCATTTTGATCTACTAATTACTTAATATTTCCCCCAAAAGAGATGCTACATTTTTATGTGATTTGTTTTAAAAGAAAATTTTCTATTGCTGCTGAGAACATGGGATTGCCCTTGGTGATCATCAAAATAAATAAAACACTGAAATTTTCTAAAGTTCTACCAAGAACCACCCCAAAGCAGTGTTTACATCTCAAGATGCTACTATTATAAGAACCACCTGGCCACCGTGGGAGCCTTGCTGAGCTATGCTGAACAGGGCAGGAGGAGAAACACCCTACCCACAGCGTCTCTGCAATCACAGGAGCCTCCCTCTGGAGGAACTCGGGTGATTGGCCCAACTTCCTACACCACAGGGATGGGCAGCCAGTTCAAGAAGTGCCTGGAACACGGCAACTGGCTTATCAGGAGGAACTTAGAATAATCCACTCTTACAAGTTGCATCTGAACTCTTAATTTATGATTGGTTCTATTACACAGCTATAAACTTTGTTTCTATGGTCTAAAGTACAAAATTAATAGTTGTCACAGTTTGTAAATTTCTAAATCGTGCTTCATGCTATCATTATTGCTAATTGTACTACTGTAACTAGGATGTCACATCAACTGTAATCAATTGTTCTCTCTTGTGTAACAATAGTGGGAAGATGTGGGGTAATAACCTTACCATAATAACCTGCACTAGAAGACTGGGGACAGAGTCAGACAGAAACCAACACCCCCCCCCAAAAAAAGCCACAGCATCCCACTCTCAATTAATTAGGAATGTAGGCTCTTGGGACAAGCACAAAGCAAGAAGCTCCTGCACATGAAAGATATCCCTGAGCAGATTTTTCCTAGGGAGGCCTTGATACTTCATACTCTTGCTCTATATTATATTACTCATATTTGGTAGTATGAGTTTGGCATACTACCAAAACTTACAGGAACCATCAGAGAAAAAAAATTTTGAAATTAAAAATGTGAAGACAGAGGAGAAAGATATAATCTTAGGCCTCTACCTCTCAGAGAACAAGTCTTGGCATCAACATAGAAGAAATTACAAGTCACACTGGAAATTTCTGAAATGATAGAAATTGAAGCTAAAAAAAAAAAAAAAAAAAAAAAAAAAAAAAAAAAAAAAAAAAAAAAAAAAAAAAAAAAAAAAAAAAAAAAAAAAAAAAAAAAAAAAAAAAAAAAA
>PVJA010011757.1:0-53802 GCA_004027025.1 Myocastor coypus | reverse complement strand
CCTTCCTTCCTTCCTTCCTTCCTTCCTTCCTTCCTTCCTTCCTTCCTTCCTTCTTTCCTTCCTTCCTGGTCCTGTGGCTTGAACCAGGCCTTCACCCCAAGCTACATCTCCAGCCTTTTTATTTTGAGATCGGATCTTACTAAGTTGCTGAATTATCTAAGCTGAGCTTGGACTTGTGATACTTTGGACTTTGGCTTCAGTCTTCATATTGCTGGGATTACAGGTGTGTGTCACCATACCGTGTCGTTTTTTCTGTTTGGTAATACCATTCTTACCAGGATGAGATGATGCATTGTTGTGTTTCTGTCTCGTATTTCTCTGATGATTACTGATGTCACACATTTTTTCATATACTCCTTGGCTCTTTGTATGCCTTCTTTTTAGAGCTGTACATTCCAATCTGTTACCTGCTTTTTAGTAGGTCATATTTTTGTGATTGAGTTTGTAGAGTACCATGTATATCCTCAAATTACTCCTTGCTAGATATAGTTTGAAAATACTTTGTTCCACTTGTTGGTTTATCTCTTTCTATGATGATTCTTTCTTTGTTGTGCAGATGCTTTTAGTTTGAATCTGCTATGAGTTTTTGCTTGTTTCTGTGCTTTTGATATCTTGTTGAAAGAATTTCATGCCCATTTCAATATCCTGCAGTATTTCTCTATGCTTTTGTTTTTTTAAAGTAGTTGCATATTTTTAGTACTATTTTAAAATCTTTAATCCATTTACAGTTGATGGTTGTGACTGGTGAGAGATGGGATTTCGATTTCATTGTTCTGTATATGGAGAGCAGATTTCTCTGTCACTGTTAATTAAAAAGTCTATCCCTTTTCTTTTGTGTTGTCTTAGAAACTTGGCTGCAAATTGTTGACATGTGATCTTCTAGACTATCTATTCTTTGCCATTGGTTTGTCTATTTTAAAATAACTACCATGTTTTTTAAATTATTGCAGCTTTTCCCCTCATTTCTATTGGAAATGTCCATTAAGTAAAAAAATGATATTTTGTATGTGACTAATTTATTTATTCCTTATGATTTCCTCTTTTGATTATTTGATGAAATTTTGTACAGTTTTAACTCTTCAAACACTCCTGTCTCTCTTTCTCTTTCTCTCTCTCTCTCTCTCTCTCTCACACACACACACACACACA
Source organism: Myocastor coypus (assembly GCA_004027025.1). Lineage (NCBI taxonomy): Eukaryota > Metazoa > Chordata > Mammalia > Rodentia > Myocastoridae > Myocastor > Myocastor coypus. The sequence goes on along the minus strand of PVJA010011757.1, from coordinate 52,653 downwards.
CACACACACGAACAATGAACAGATGTTTCCAAACAAACATACATGTATATGTCCCACTGTTTCTTTTTCTTTTCCCCACTTTTTTGGAGGCAGATTATGACTTTTTTATTTGCTAAGATTTCCAAATTTCCAGAGAAATAATAATATATTTACTTTCACCATGATAGTTTTATTTTTTTGTGGTAAATGATGTCTTTCTTATTTACACACTATAATTGTCTTAGCAAATTTATGGAATGTGTGTAGCCAGGGTGGAAATGGATGGTTTAAAATCAAAATGAATCAAAGATACAAACAGTAAAAACACTTAACCTAGTGGAAGACAGAGTAGATAAAACTCCTGAAGCCGTAGCTACAGACGATTTCCTGAACAAAATTCCAGCTGCACAAGAAATGCAGAACTCCACACATGGGACTGTATAACATGATGAATGCTCCTGCATAGCAAAGTGAACCACTAACAAAGTGAAGAGACTGCCTACAGAGTGGGGAAAATTTTGGTAGCTTCTTCTCAGATTGATATCTAGAGTGTGTAAAGAACTCTAAAATGTTAGACTGCCCCAAATGTAAATACCCAGTTAAAAATGGGCTTCTGAAATGAATAAACACTGCTCTGATGAATAGAAAAGGCCAATAAATACATTAAATAATGTTCAGTGTCACTGACCTTTTGAGAAATGCAAAGTAGACGATACTCATAGTCCATCTTACTTTAGAAAGAATGGCTTCTGTCCAGAAATGAATAGCAAATTCTGGTGAGGCTGTGGGGACAAACTCTTTTCCATTACTGGCAAGAATGTAAACTAGTACAACCATTATGGAAAACAGCATGAAAATTCCGTAAAAAAACTTGACAGTAGAAAATTGTTTTTATAGGTATTTGTCCTAGCTGTTTTTATAGGTACAGCAGTATCTTCCCGAATGAGTTAAAGATACCATGCCATAATGATTATTTGTACCCATGTTCAAAGCAACACAATTCATAATAGCTAAATCTTGGAAACTGCCTATGTTTCCATCAACATATGAATGGATATTTATGATATTTATGCACAATGGAGTACTACTCTTCCATCAAAAGGATAAGCTTGAGTTGTTTGTAGGAAAATGGATCGTCTTTGAGACCATATTAAGGGAAGCAGCTCAGACTCAGGAGCTTCAATACCTCATGATTTCTCTTAAATGAAAAATCATGTATCTCTATATCTGTATATTTCAAAATAGGACATAAATAATAGGAAGGAAGAGGAGGGGGAAAGTATTATAACAGTGTGGGTAATTGTTTAAAAGTGAAATTTAAAAAATTATTAGATAAAGGATCTCACTGTGCAACATAGAGTCAATGATCCACCTGTCTCAGTCTTCCCCACTCTGAGATGACAGGCATGCACCAGCATGTGGCTGGCATGGTATACAGGCGTGGCATGTGTCACCTAGGATTGAATCCAGGTCTTAGCACTTGCCAGGCGGGTGTTTATGCTGTCAAGCAATCACCCCAGCCCTAAAAGTATAGCTTGACTTGGTACAATTTTCCTTAATATTTTATATGTTCTTTAGCATATTTATTTAAATTTTAAACTGTATATATAATGAACTTTATAAAGTTATATAAGATAATTTCATGCTAGAGAACTAAGAGGTAGAGGCCAGATTGGGCAGGGAGAGGGAACTGTACTGTGTCGTGTATATGTCCAAACTTCTACAGAGAATGCAATCATGTATTGCAAATGTGCACTAATAAAAGTGGGGAAAAATAAGTGGAGAGTTTTTCTTTAAACACAGTTGAACATTGAAACAGGAAATTTTTAACATTCTGTAGACATGCATTTTGACGATATATAAAATTCTTTTAAAGGAGCCCCTCTTTGCATTTACTTTTTTCCTTAATATTTTTGTCAGTCTGCATGATTTTTCCATCTTCATTTGTTTTATTTTCTGTTTTACTTCTACTTGTTTAAATTCTACTCTTTAGAATGGTTCATAGTGAGGCTTAGGCAGTGCCATGATGACAAATGTGTTTTGGGTACTAGGAGTCAAACTCATGACCTTGTGCTTGCCGGTCAGGTACTGTGCCACAGAGTGACATCCCTGGCCTGGCAAATGCTTTTTAGCCATATGGATGGTGGCTAAAGATCTGCTTGGCAGTTTTAGCCACTCTCTGTGTTGTGAGCACTTGTGTTACCCAGGTTGAAATAATGCTGTTGACTATGGAGCCTGAAGGAGATGGGCACAGTCAGCTTGTACAAGCCAGTGCAAGGTGAATTTAGCATGCACCTAGTTCAGCCTGTATTTGCTCTTTTATTTTGCTGTCAAGATCATGTATCACAAGTGACTTTTATATTTGGTGCTCTTCCCATACATAGTGTAGTTGTTGTTATGGAATCCTTGTCAGTCTGTAGCATTATCATGGTATTCTAGAGTAGGACACTGGTTTAATGTGTAACTTTTTTTTTTTTTTTTTCCTTTCGTAGTTGGGTGGAAAGCTTTGGACATGAAGGACTTGGATTATTACTAGACATTTTAGAAAAACTGATTGGTGGAAAAATGTAAGTAGTGTAAATAATTTTCAGTTAAGCTAATTTGTATAACCAATTCTAATTCTAATATTAGTAACTTTTATATTACTATAGACAAGACAAAGTGGTGAAGAAGAATCAACACAAAGTCATTCAGTGTCTGAAGGCTTTGATGAATACACAGGTAGGCACATAGGCAATAATAAGTTTGTATCATCACCTCTTCTCTAGTGAATTTGTTTTGTAATGCTGAATTTTAAATACTTTTTCCTTCATGGAAGAAGTATTGAATTAGATTATACTTTATAGTGAAATCAGCTCTTAAAACAGAAGAGATTTGGGATTGAATGGATACTCTTACGGTGCTTAACCATCTATTTGTGGATGGATTCTTTTCCTCCGCTCTTTGCTGCTCCTCTTCCTTTACTTTGATTCCGCATTTGATGCCCTCTTTCCTCTCATAAATTTTCAGAAGCACACCATGAATCAACTTCAAAATACCAAATAAATTGTATGTGGTGGGACACTCCTCTGTTCCCAACTACTTGGGGTTGAACTAAGTGGATGTTGAGTTTGAGGTCAACTTGTGCACATACATGTTTCTAAATAAAAATAAAAATGTAATTATTAGATGTAGTCTGCAATTACCAAAGAGTCAGTTTGAATGTTTTTTCATGTATATATTTCTCATTTATGTTTCTTTATTTGAGAATTGTATATTCTTTTTAGATGCCCATTTTTGGATTAAGTCTTTGAATTTTGGGGGCCTGGTTTTTATAATTATTTATTTGTTTTAGATAGAAGTCCTATGCCTGAGGGACATTTAGCTAAATTTTTTTCCATTTATGGGTGTTGTTTTAATCTGTTGGTTATTTCTTTTGACTTGCAGAAACTTTTTCATAAGATGAGATCCCAGTTTATTGAACGAGTCAGTTTAATGAGATTTGTTTTTATAATTAAAGACCTTAAGATTTATAACAGAATGTTGAGACTAAGTATAATATATAATATTTGTAGGATTTTCATATTAAAGAGGGACATAAAAAAGGAGAAATCCTTTAGCTCTGTATTGAAGTTGTTTATCTAACAATGTTTCTTTTTTTTCTCATGTACAGTTAATTGCTGAAATTTGCACTATGTCCTGTTGTTTTGTTTCCAGAGCTAATCATATGTATCTACTGATATGTGGAGTAACAATATTTTAGTTGCTCGTGAACATCTCGGGAAGAAATTTTATCTATAATGATGCAATGCATTTTGTCTGTATACTTCTGGTTAATTTTAATGTTGAATATTTCTCCTTATTGAATTAAAATAAGCTTTCGAAGGATTATATACTTAAATGCTAGGGTATAAATTAGTTTTTATTTTTTTGCTTTTAGTAACTGGCAAATAATCCTATTTTTAAAATATTCATGATTATTGAATCATTTATGTACTGTATTTTAAAGCATTTTCTGTAGCTAAGTATTCTGTTTTTAACCAGTGACATAATTTTCATGCTTTATCCCCTCAAATCAAATTCAGTACCTTTCAAGTATAAACTATCTGACATAAAAATCACAAATTATTCTATACTGATTTTACTATTTAAGAATTAGACTCTATGAATATCAGCTTATGATTTTTATATAATTCATAACTAAATAATTTTAAAAAGCCAAAAAAATCCTGATAGGAAAGATATCTTTTCCCTGATGAACATACAATTCTTTAGGGAAGCCCTTCTAAGTGAGAATATGGAAAGCAGAATTTCACTAGTAATGGGAAGGACAAGAGTAGAGGAAACTACAGGAGCATATGGATCATAATTAAACTGAAAAGAATATCATGGAGTATAAGTTACTTTCCCTTTGCTAGAACAAAATTCCCATGACTTGCAACTTAAAGAAGTGTATTTTGGTTCACAGTTTTTGTGGGATCAGTCCATGCTTGGGTTGGTCCAGGGCCAAAACAACATGGTAGAGTGGCTTACCGGAAGACAATTGCTTGGCCCATAATGGTCAAGAAGCTGAGAGAAAGAGGAGACAGAGAGGAAAGGGGCAGGAGAGTGGGAGAGAGGGGTGATGGGGAAGAAGAGAGGGAGAAGGAGAGACAGAGATAGAAAGAGATAGACAAAGAGAGAAGTGCGCGCGCACACACACACACACACACACACACACACACAACACACTAGTGATCTGTCTCTTGACTGGGCCCCACTTCTAAAACCATATTCAACAATGAACTCATGAGTGGATCATAATCCAGTCACCTTCCAAAATTCCAACCTCTGATCACATGAGGTTTTGGGGGGACAGATTAGATCTAAAGTCTAACATGCATACATGATGAAATTCCTACTTTGAGACTGAATTTGAGGAAGAGCAAACTCGATGCTTTTATCTGTCTTAGTATCTTATAATAGATTTATTGCTTACAGTTTGTATATGGAGCTGCAAAATATTATCTATACATGGCACTATCCATTATGCTAATACTTATCATCAGTACTGTTTGAATTATAAACTTAACATGTTAAAGTTTTAGTCAAACCCTTCCTATACCGTACAAAGATGTTTTTCCTAAACTTTATTTGATTACATGTATAAATAAAAGATTTGTTGAATCTCACTGTGAAGTCTGCCTGGGAATTTATTAGATGTTGAATATACAGATTTTCAGAGAAAAAAGTGTAGATATTTGTTAGTCTTTTTTTTTTTTTTTTTTTTTTTTCTTTTTGCTGTATTTTATTAGGGAAGGGTCTACAGGGTGTTCAGGGTCTTACTACTAGAGCAGACTCGCAGTGATCTGCCTGTTTATAGCCTTCCAAGAGCTAGGATTACTGGTATGCTTCACCATGTCTTCACCAATCTCAGTTGCCTGCTCAGAGTGCCCCTGGGGGTGGGGCCAGCATGGCAGGCCCCAGGGTTTGAACCCCTGGCCTCTGCTCCTGCTTGCAACTACTTTAATCTGCCAAGCTATTTGGGTGGCCCTATTTGTTACTTTTAAGTCATCAATATTAACTAATTTGGTAGTGTTATAAGAAATTTACTTTTTGTTACAAATGGGACTGAAGAATTTTTAAATGGATAAAGATTTTGAATTCTTAGGAGGAAGACAATAAAAAAGATGAATGACTAATATAGGTTCACATTTAATTGAAGCAGAACATTTGTTTTAACCAGTTAACTTTTTGTATGTGTTGACCCATAACAGGCGTGCCTTATTCCTGAAGCCAACCCTTTGCTCATATTCTCTCCATCACTGGGATAAAATCCTGGTGGGCAGATGCTCAACACCGTTATTTCTGTAGTGTGGTCTTAAATGTTGAGCATCAACTTCAGCAGCCCAAAATTCCATCTATAATAGGCTTCAGCTGGAATACAAGAGGAACCTGATGTGTGAGCCCTTGACACTCAGGAAGGCATATCCTTAAATCTGCCAAAATTTGTCATCCCTCTCTAGTCTGTAAATAGCCTTTATTAAAGACACTGAAATGCTAGTACTGGTAAGTTATCTATTTCTCATGTAGAACTGACATTTTTTATATTTTGTTCTTTTTTATAAATAGATTGATTTTTTTTTTTTTTTTTTTACAAGTATATGACAATTTTATGTTTAGTTATAAATACTAGGGAATGGTAATCAGGCCTCATTCCAATCCAAAATGAGCATTACATATTTTTACATTAGCAAAATGAGAGGATCCTGTCTGTAATGGGATGTTGGGTTCACCAACTCTGATGATTAAGATCATGAGATCAGAACACCAGTATTTATAGTTTAGATCCAGTTCTGCAGAGAAAGTGGGCAGTTCCACTTGGAGGAAATGGTTATGAGTTGCTCTGTGGCTGTAGAACCATGTAATGCTGTACTGATACAGAGGCAGGCAGCAGTTATTCACAGCTGGGTAGGTGTGAGATGCTGGTGCTGAGCTTTGCCCTGTGCTCCTTTTCTGGATCCTTGGTAATGACAGAGTGACCTTCTGAATCAGCTCTGAATGGTACCTAATAAACCTCTCACAGTTCTCTGAGGTGATTACTGATACATATTCGAGTTCTGGATCTATGCCTGGTTTTTCATTGTTTATTTAGCTGTGAAACAACCCAGGACATCACAGGTGAGGATTTCCTGACAGGATTCATGGTCACTTTGTAAATATTCTACCTTCACCAGTGAGATAGGGGAGTCACTACTGGATAAAGGCCTTTCCCTGGTCCATGTCCTCTGTTGCATCTTTGTGTTCATACATAGTGGTTTAAAACAAATGCAGTAGTTAGCACAGTAGGATGTTTTCTTTACTGAAAGTATCATATACAAGAGAAGAAAGTTCTATTAATTGGATTTTATAATACTGAAAGCTTTTGGATATAAGCATGTTATAGATTTGACTTTGATGTTACACTGCTAATTTTGAGCTTCTGTGACATGTTTATGACTGGAATTGGGGTCCCTTTTTAATGTTGAGATACAACTCTTGTCAACCACTTTTTTTTGTTTTACTCTAGAAGAATCCCCTGAGTAGCATGAGAGGCAGAGAGTATTGTTTATTATTTTTAGTCCTTTGTATTTTGACATTTCCATACATTGTTAGTAAACCCAAGTATCATATACTTGGATATAGCTTCATGGCAAAGGCAAAGAAACTTTATTCATATCTAAATCATCTGTGTGTGTGTGTGTGTGTGTGTGTGTGTGTGTGGTGTGTGTGTCAGAGATACAAGAGTGAGACAAGAGACATAGACAGAGAGACAGTGTGCAAAGGAAGGGAAGGGTGATGGAGAGGTGGGAGCTGAGATTTTAACTGCATTGTGTTTCTGAACATAAAAACCATTCTTATTATACATACACTCTTTATGATGCTTTTCTATCTAATATTTTTCCAAATATTCCTTTACCATTGCCTGCTCATAAACAAGTCCTAATATCTAGGCTTGTATTGTGTAATATGGTGGCCAAATATGATTGTGAAATGTATTTAGTCTGGATTGCGATGAGCTGCATAAACAATCAGATTTTAATTCTTAGAAAGAAAGAAGTCAAATATTTCACTAGTAAAATTTTTTATATTATTGGGGCTGGGGAGATAGCTCCGTGGCCCAAGTGCTTGCCTGGCAAGTGCAAGGCTGTGAGTTTGAACCTGGGTCCTGGAAAAAAAAAAAAAAAAAAAAAAAAAAAAAAAAAAAAAAAAAAAAAAAAAAAAAAAAAAAAAAAAAAATATATATATATATATATATATATATATATATATATATATATATATTCTTTTTTTCCTATGGAAATAATACTGTTTTGGGTATATGGATTAATTTTCTTGAAATTAAATTTTAATTATTTCTTTAAAAAATACCACATAATTACACATGGTGGCGATTTTTTCTTTTATGATGTTGATGTGTTTACTTGTAGTTGTATAGCTCTCACCAACTTTCTTTTCTAGGTAAAATATCCTCATGGCTTCCCTGTTTTAATAGCTGGCTGTTAGTATTGTTTGTTCCTGATAGAAAATCCCATGGGTTCTTCATATGGAACTTTAGTAGAGTTTTTAGGGCAATACAAAGTATATTATCACACTATACTAGATACAAAAATGTATTACCCTATAAGTATTTTGAATAGCTGAATTCAGTTCAGCACATTATTTTCCCAACTAATTTGTAATATTTAACTTCTGTTTCTAAAACATGAAAGTATGGCTTGGAAAGAATTATGAGTGAAGAGAGGAGTCTTTCCTTATTGGCCAGAGCCATGGATCCTACGCATCCCAGTATGATGACGGATATGGTTAAACTCCTTTCTGCAGTATGCATTGTAGGGGAAGAAAGCATGTAAGTGTTTTGCATTTTTTTCTCTATAGATATGAAATAATTTTTTAAAACTTTGTCTTATTTAATGTCATCTATTTTACTTTAGAATTTATACTTTTTTTTGACATATCCTTAAGTGCTGATTTAAATTCTGATTGGTTGAAAATGAATGTTTAATAATTTATCTTAATATATAAGATCTGGGATAGAATGTTTCTTTAAAAATAATTTCTTCATAATTTATTTTAAACAACTATTTTGAACTCAACCCTGCAAGTTTTACATGAAAATTGAAAAAATACATGGATGTGTTATTTTTCTTACCTGATTTTTTCAGATAGGCTTAATTGAAATCATGGGTCTTCTATATCTCCTTTTAAATACCACTATAATATTACTTAAACATTTGTAATGAAGATTTGGAAATTTGCATATGTAGTTGTACTTTAGTGATACACAAAGTTTTTGTCATAAAGTACACAATGAAGCTTTAAAAACTTTATAGACACATTTGTTAGCACTGTAACTCAAAAACTATATTACACATATTAAAGACAATCATATGTTTTTTAATTTTTATGGAAAGATTGTGATTCTGATTATAAGGAAGCATTTTAGGTATCTTTTAGAGAGGTTAAAATGGTGAAATTGAAATGATGGAAACTGAGTAAAGAATAGGATAGAAATTTCTCTCATACAGCTATTGACAGAGACTTATTAAGTGGAACTTCTACAATTCTTTAGAAAATCAGCCTCCCGGAGACCTTGTTGGAGCAGGTTGGATTGAGCTAGCTTAGTCTAACCTTTATGAGGATAAGCATCAGAAGTGTCAAAAGCACCACTCAGTCTGGCTCTTTGACATCAGTTTGCACCTGTAGTGTGTAGCTGTAGAAGGCCTTTAGCTACACCCAGCTGGGGTCCCAGGCCTAGAAGGCAGGCATCCAGTGAGAGTCTGTCTCTGGGATGATGTGTGTCAGGTAATTATGTATGTTGGTATGTGTGGTATTTCTGAGCAGCTTCTTTTTCACTCTTCCATCACCCTTTTTTCCCCAGTAGCTCCCTTCCCTTTTCTTTTCCCTTTTCCTCCCCTTTGACTCACCCTTCTTTATCCTACGCTTTTCTTCCTTTCCTTTTGTCCTTTCCTTTCTTCATCTTTTTCCTTTTCTTTCTTTAACCATTGTTCTCTCTTTTCCTTTTCTTACTCTTTGTCCATATTATTTTTTATTGCTTTCTGACTTCATGTCTATCAAAATGATGTAAGTAGCATTTGCGATTTCATGTCTTCATCTACAAAATAAGCCTTTATAATAGACCTATAATCTTTTTGAAAGAGAAAGATAGTTTTTTTATAATTATTAGTCTATGTTTGTGCATTGATACCTTGCTACTCTGTTTTCACTAACATATCACCAATTTGAGAGACATTAGAGTACATAGCTTAAGAGCATTTTAGTGTTCACTGCATGGTCTGTTAAATCCTTGCTCCAGCACTTAGTAGATGTGAGATTTTGAAGAAATTGCGTAGACTCTTTTGTATGTTACTAAATCTATACTATGGATCAATACTAGCACATAGTTGTTATAGTTATATACATTAAAACTCCTGTAGGCCAACTCTGGATTCAACAATATATTCTATTTTCCAACAATTAAGGATTTTAAAAGATTTCAAATGTTTACACCATAAAGAAATTATGAATGTTTGAGGGGATATGTTTACCTTGTTTTAATATTATATAAAGTGTACATGTATTGGAACTATTGCATGCCATCCTATAAATATGTACAATTTTGTTTCAGTTAAAACTAAAAAATATTTACCAAATGCTTCTGATAGTGCCTGTTAAATGTAATATATGCATGCTCAGCCACTCATAGTGGATTGTCAGGAATGAATGAATTAATACACGTGACAATACCCTGTAAGCTTCTTCTAAAGTGTTATTGTTATATTTACTCCTTTAGTAGGGTGAAAAATTGTATTATGACTACTTGCAATTGAATTAACAGACTTAAAATTTCTAATAGCCTTGAAGAAGTTTTAGAAGCTTTAACTTCAGCTGGAGAAGAAAGAAAAATTGATAGATTTTCATCTATTGTGGAAGGTCTTAGGCATAATTCAATTCAACTGCAAGTAAGTTTTATGCAAATAACATCTATTCTTAATTGACAGAAATACTGTTTTGTAACTGATCAGTGATTGGCTTATATGTAAACATTATGTTGTGAAACTGCATGACACATTGTTATTTTCTAATGACTTTAATTAATATATAGAATTCTAATTTTTGCTATGTCTTAGCTTTTCTTATAAATGAGTCTTGCCAAACATTTAGGGTTACTTTCTTAGATCTTCCATAGTTATTCCAGCACTAAAATAACTAAATGATCTATTAAACATATATTCATATAAATTATTTATTCAGTAAGTCTGATAACTATAACTTTAAAGCAATTTTGCCCATTATGTAAATTAGAACTCTTCATTGTTTTATTTTTCATAAATGAAACTTTGAGTTTCCATTAGCAATAGTGAAACTCAAAGGTTACAGATTTCCTAAAATATATTTTCTTCCCAAAAGTAACAAAGACTGAGTCATTTTACTTTCCAAGCTGCATAATTAATGTTTATTTAGTTTTCACTTTAAAAAAGTAGACATGCAGTTTTTATTGGTGATTATTATAATGATCAAAACTGAGCTTCTTTAAAAAAAGATTTGGTCCTGATTTTCACTTTTAGTCTTTTAAAATTCATCTGTCCTCCTCACCTGGCCTTTCAGAATTTTACAAAAGTATTCTCTGGTGATCCTGCTGAGCAGCAAAGTCTGGAAACCAGTGTATTCACAGATGTGAAATAAATCTGTTTTATATGTAAAGTTTTTAAGTATAAAACTTTACAGTTTTTTCTTTAAACCCAAATATACCATGTCAATTTATTGTTTCTAGCTGTGATGGAAAAAGCTGAATATAACAATATATAATATTAAATGAAAATGAAAAATTAATATAGATGACAGGTGAATAAAATTGAGGCGTGTGAACACCTGCGAGACTATGCACTAAGGTGTATCAGATGATGGTGTTGAGTGCAAGTGAGGGGCCCTGGGGTGATTGGGTGTGTCTTGGCAACAGGCAGAATGGAAGATCTGAACTTAAGTTCTCATTGTATGGAGACACTGGGAAGAACTATCTTCACTTATTCTGGGCTTCAAAGGACTGGGGAGTTGGGAGCTCCTACAGATTCTCCCTATCTGACACTCGGTGTTTCTTTCTGAGCTGGGGTATTTGAATTTGTAGTCCATTATAACAACTTCCCTTTATCCTGCTACTGCTACTTTTTATGTCTCTCATATCTCCTTTTCAGATTCTCCCTTTTTTCTCCTGTTTTCCTTCTATCTCTTCCTTTGGTCTTGTGGGTCATCTGGCATCTGATATGTATCATTTTCATCTGGTCCTAGGTTTCTTAGCACAAGATTGAGGCATTTAGACTTGAAAGTCTAAAAACTATGTAAAAATTTGAAGGAGTTTGAAGTTATTTCATTATTTAAATTTTATATGGTTAGAATTTACATATTACATAACTGAAACATATAAACATTTTTGGTTTTATATTCAGATGTGTAAGCCTAATCATAACTAAGTTTAGACCAGTTTATTGTCCTTATCCTTGAGTCATGGCCCCACAATTCCACCATTTCCCATAAACCTAGCCTCCAATTCACCTATTTCCTATGTCTGATGATTGGCATGTTACAGACATTCCACTTAAATGCTATTTTCCAATATAATATATGGCACTGTGTGATTAGCTTCTTTGATTTAGCATATACAAACCAATAGAGATAAAGGGGAGAGTGGCTAGCAGTAGTACTGTCCTTTGATAGATGTAGAAATCATGTATTTAATTCACTATTTTAGAAACTTTTACCAAAATTAGGGACTGATTATATTTGAAATGGGCTTTTATGATGCCAACTCTTGGTTGTAAGTAATTATCTGTTTTAAAGAATGATATTGGTAAGTTTTTGATGTCTTGTAGATATTATAATAAATTTCTTGATAATGGTGTTACAACAGCTCAGTTTTTACCAAGAAATTGAGGGCAATGTTGGTATCATTTTTAATGAATTTCATAGGAGTTTGATTATGATTATGATAGAATTAAGTGTATTTTTCCTTTTTCTAATATAAGTATAGTAAGAGAAAGGGTGTAACTGAAATAATTTAAAGTTGTACTCATACTTGAACCAATCTTACTTTCAGGAAAGAATGTATAAAAACACCAGACTTAAAATAAGGTTACGTTGTTTTTTTTTTCTCTAAAATTCAGGTAAAGATTTTTGGATTTAAGCAATCCATCTGTTCTAGCCATTTAAGCAGTTTAAATACTGCTCTCAGTCATCTCTTTGGAGCCCAGATTCTATCAACAAAATAAGTCTCATAAGCCAGTAAACCATCAGTGTCAACCTTAGAATACCAGATTACTTTTTCCTTAAATTTTCAGCTGACTGTTTCACTTGATTGGATGTATTAATTTATGTGCAGAATAGTACATTAGTGATTGCATGGACTTCCCTATGTCCAGCAAGGAGGAAGTCTAGGGTATTTTTTTCATCTATAACGACTCTGGCCAGTTAGCTAAAGCTGACCTGAATGCTGTCCAGGGATGATGGCTTATCACTGATTACTTCAGTTGAAATCAGGATACATTTCTTACCACATTTTCTAATTGCATGACTCCCAGTGTAGGGATAAGTCCCTGTATGATAGACATACTGTACTAGCGTTCTTTCCCAGCATCTCCCTAGAATAAGCAATAGTATGTGTTTTGAAGTGATCACTGTAGTTGCCAGAGAGTTCCCTGCTGTGCTGGTACTATCTCCCTGAACCCTTGGATATCTCCTCCAACAATCTATAAGGTACAAGTACTTCTGGAGAGGAATGATAACTCCTGTTTTTTCACATAAAATGTAAAAGGATTGAGGTGCTCATGTGGTAGGTACTTTTGAAAAGGAAAATGTTTATCACTTTTGGAATCCTCAAGTTGTTGTCTTTATTCCTTATGGGCTATACTGGGAAATAGAACTTTCAGCATGGGCATCCAACTAGCTGATAAACTTTATAATTGTTAGCCCAGGAAAGAATTGAGTCTTAACTTTCATTTTAGAAGGCAGTCTGATGACAGCCCATTCTATTCCTGTTGTCTGTGGCATTTAGCCACTCCAAAGAACAATTGACCTGCTGTTATACGTGATGGGATGAGACAGATATCTATAGATGAGGAAAGACTTTTCTGCATGGGTATATGTGGAAACTGGGACTGTCTTCTATTCTGACAAACTTCATAGTAAAGTTCAGGTAATGACAACCAAATGGGTAGAGCTTTCAGGTGGAAAGTGGCAGATTGTGCTATGGGACTGGAACTTAGAGCTTTATGAAACCTGACTCTTAGAATGAAGTATAAATGTGCCTATCCTTCGCCACAGGGTGGGATTATCTTTATTATAGCAGGCCAAGAGCTTTCCCACTCTTTGCTCTGGAAGTGGATGCTGTCTCTATCTTCCAAGGTTGCTTACTATAAAAACATCTAGAATCAAACCCATCAGTGCCTCTAGTTCAATACAAACATGAATCTGTGGGACTCAAGGATAATTGTCTTACAACAGAATAATTAACTAAGCATCCTAGTATAACCTTCTTGGGTACTTGTTCTTCACTGATGATTCTAGAGCTGTTTCTAAAATTCAGTGCATTTTGTTCGTTTGTTTTGTTTTTTGGTTGGGCCGGGTTTCAACTCATGACCTTGCACTTGCCAGGCAGGTGCTTGTGCCATGTAGCTGTCTCCCAGCCCCCAGTGCATTTTGGATGTAGGCTGAATGGAATAAAACTTCTGTTAATTTTGGTTTATCTAGTATGAGACTTTTCCCTGCATTACATTCTAAGGGGAAAGCATGTTATCCATAGTTTTTGAATCCATAAAGGAAGAATTCTGTTACAGAGAAAGTTTGAATAAGGGAAGATACAGGGAAACTTATGACCCAGAGGGGAGAAATCACTGTCTTTGATACTTTGATGGCAATCTATAGTTTCTGGGCTTGCTCGTGTAAAATATCTTTTTTTTTTTTTTTTTGTCTTTTTGAGACAGGGTCTCGCTATGCAGTTGAGGCTGGCCTTGAGCTCACTTTTGTAGCCTAGGCTGGTCTTGAACTCGCACCAATCCTCCTGCCTCAGCCTCCCTAGTGCTGGGATTATAGGCGTGAGCCACCACGCCCAGCTCGTGTAAAATATCTTTAAATCTCTGTCTGTCTGTCTGTCTGTCTTTTGTATTTAGTACAGGGTCTACGGGATCTCACTACACAGATCAGACTCCTAATGATTCTCCTATCTTTAGCCTCCCAAGTGCTGTGATTATAGACGTGCGCCAACTTGCCCAGTTTCAATCACCTCAACACATCCTGGGGCTTGCGTGGCAGGCCAGATTGAATCCCAGTGTCCCTAAGCAGGTGTTTTATTCAGCTGAGCTATCTGGCCAGCCCATTAAATCCCTTTATTTTACTCCCTTTACATTAAAAAAAAAATTGAATTACCGTACTTTTATTTATTTTTACTGTACTTTTTAAATACTGATAATTTGCAGTCTGTATGTTGTACTTCTGTGAACCCCCTATGTTGTAGTGAACATTCAGATCTTCCAATATCTTCTTGCTCATCAAACCCTGTAGTTATTGTTCTCTTTAATATTTTTGTGGTTAGCTGGGCATGGTAGCTCATGCCTGTAATCCCAGCACTCGGGAGGCTGAGGCAGGAGGATTGGTGCGAGTTCGAGACCAGCCTGGACTACAAAAGTGAGCTCAGGACCAGCCTCAACTGCATAGCGAGACCCTGTCTCAAAAAAGACAAAAAAAAAAAAAATTTTTTTTTGTGGTTAAATGTATATAACATACAATTTAGCATATCTGTCAACATTTTTCAGTATATAATTCTTGGCATTAAGTATGTTCAAAGTTTTCTGCAACCATCATATCTTGTAAGACTTCCTAAGCAGTAATGATAGCATTGAAGCAATCCTGGGCAAGAGGTGGCAGATGAGCAGTGTTTTTCTAAGTCTTTTGTGGTAGATAAATTTCTACTTTGAAGTGCGTTTTCTAAAGAAGTAAAACCAGCAACATAATCCTAGCCTTTGGTATCTCTGACATACTTACTAAAGGCAAACTGCTACAAACTGTTTTAACTATGTGTTGTGCGCATGATATTCGCAGACCTCATTGTGACATAGAAAAGTACAGAGTTGGTCCTGCCTAAAGAGCAGCAAGTGAGTCCTCTGTTACACAATTAGAACATCTGGAAAGGGAAATGGAAATTTCACTTGTAATGTATATGAATAAGAACTTTGAAAATGATGCTGTTATTGAAACTTGCTTTGTGATTGAAGCTGTGTTAGCCTGTGTCCACTGAAAAGCAAGAGAGGTCTGATGTGCAAAGGCATGGGGGAAGTGCATGTGAAGGCATCTGGAGCAAGAAGCTGAACTGCTCAGGTCAATGCAGGTCTGAGGGAGGTGAGCAGAGCAAGCTGGAAAGAAGGTGAGGAAGTGTCTCAGGCTGCTCTGTGTTCTGGAAAACATGGCAAGGCCACTGGGAGATGCTTGAGTCAAAGTCTATCTTTTGTCAGAGGAGCATATCTGTTTCAGTACACTTGCTGCATGCAGAGGACAGCAGTTGGAGCTGAGGTCAAACATTGGGTTTCCTTCTTACGGCCTTACGGCTGCTGCAAAGACAATTAAGTCTTTTCTTAACTTAAATGAAATTAAACAAAAGCCTCCCAAATCCTTTAGTCTCAGATTCTTTCCCGCTCAATAATAGAATAGCTTTTAGAAAGTATGGGTGGATCTTATTTTTCTGTATCTCAAATTTGGAAAGGTAAATTTTGTGAACTTCGTTACATAATTAAGGCAATTAAAATATTTAAAGCAGAAATATCTTCTTGGGCTTGCAATCACTGTGTGTTGAAATGTACTATTAGGTAATAATAACTAATCAATAAAACACCAATACTCATTAAAGCAAAGCAGAGAGGTTAAATGCCTTTCTAGGGACTGTCAAGTTTATTGTCTTTAGATTGATTTTGCTCACCTTACCAATTCAGACTACAAAACACCCCTGTTTTATTTCACCCAAGATTATGTGAAGGTTTTCATGTGATGGATAATTATATCTTGATTTACTGTTTATTTTTAAGTGTCTTCTCTATTGCACTGCTCCAAATCATTGTCAACTGGAGTTATTTTTGATTTTTCTTTGTCTTTTTGAGACAGGATCTTACTATGTAGTTCAGGCTGGCCTTCAGCCCACTTTTGAAGCCCAGTCTGGTTTGGAACTCACACCTCTACTCCTGCCTCAGCCTCCTAAGTGCAGGGATTACATGAGTGTGCCATCACACCTGGCCTATCTTAAATTTTAAATACATTACTTTCACATGTAATGAATATTTTCACATGTAATGAAGGACAAAATGAAGGATAAAGAATATCAGTAGAAGAAAGAATACTTTCAGCCCTGTTGCAGTATCCCAGAAAGATGTAGAGATGAGTTTGTTTTAATTCCTGTTTCGATTAGTATTCTTACTGTGGTTTGCATTAGTAAGATTATTTAACTATAAATCAGGTAAAGGAGGAAACATTAAAATGGATCAGTAAATTGTATGCTATTATGCTAGCATTCATTCAAAAGGGATAACATAATATTTTAATTTGAATTCATACTGTCACATTAAGCATGTCTGAAGATAAAGTAGTTGTTTATATTATGTAAAATTTCCTGCCAGTTTTGTCAGTCTACATAACACATATCTGTGTTAATGCTATGATAGAGTAATAGATAGATATACTTAACTAATTTTTCAGAGGAAAAATGCTAAGTAGTCTAATTAAACAATTAACTCAGTAATTGTGCCATGGGTTATACTAGTTGTTGGAATTACAAAGATGAATGAAAAATATCCCTACTCCAAAGAAATTTATATTCAGAAATTTAAAGTTATTGCATATTTGATATGAAAATTACAATACTAACACATTTAACAAAAGGAGGTACA
The DNA here is from genome assembly GCA_004027025.1 of Myocastor coypus. Taxonomy (NCBI): domain Eukaryota; kingdom Metazoa; phylum Chordata; class Mammalia; order Rodentia; family Myocastoridae; genus Myocastor; species Myocastor coypus. The sequence continues at coordinate 35,257 of PVJA010011757.1, read as the reverse complement.
GAAGAAAGGAATGATGTTTCAGAGGAAGTATCTAAATACATATTTTAGAAAAATGCAGGATCTTCGATATTCCTGTTCACGTGACTTATAGCCAGTTGAGTATTGCAGTTCATTTTTCTGAGTCATTAAATGGGGTATACATACTTTTCAAGCTCTGACTGGATGTCTTATCATATCTAAAACTTATAGAACATTGAATCAGGGATATACATAATGTTATAGAACTTTACATCTGCTGACATACTTTACTGTTTTTCTGTCTACATTATGTACTCTGCTTTTACTATGAATTATGAATTAATGCATTTATATAGATTTTTTTTTTTTTTGTCTTTTTGAGTCAGGGTCTCAGTATGCAGTTGAGGCTGGCCTTGAGCTCACTTTGGTAGCCCAGGCTGGTCTCGAACTCTCACCGACCCTCCTGCCTCAGCCTCCCAAGTGCTGGGATTACAGGCGTGTGCCACCACGCCCGGCCTATATAGATTTTTTATATCTTAGAGTTTATTTGCACTGGAGGCAAAATATTTCTAAGCATCATTTACTCATCTTAAGTTGATAATGTGAAATTTGATTATGCAAAGAGAGACAGTTGATTTCTTCTATGAGGCAAGGAAGATGAGTAGCACTGTAAACTGTGTCTTTTAGGCTCAGATAATAATTACAGAGAATGATAGAATTTTTATGTAGATACTTTGCAGGTACTTCTTTTCAATCTGGATCTAGCTTCTGCAGCTTGTATGTTTCTCCATTGTAGGTTAGGCTTCATTTTACTTGTAAAAATGCCTGCCTACCTACCAACAGGATGACCCACAAAGTGAACTTTTGCTGTTTGTTAGACTAGTTTCTAAATTCCTTCAGCACAAACATAGAGAAAGCTGCTAGTCTGGCAGCACTTGGAAATACTAGGACAGGCCTTATGAGGAGGTTCAGGCATCACCATGTTTATTTATTCTCATTAATTAATTAATTAATTAATTCAGTACAGAGTCTTCCTATGCAGCTTGGCCTTGTAGTGCTACTCCTGTCAGCCTCCCCAGCACTGGAACTACAGGCGTATATCACCACACTCAGTTCTGGTGGTCTTCACTTTGAGCCTGGGGGTTAGGGGTCAGCATGGCGTGGAGTACTGGGGATTGAACCTCTGTCCTTGTACCTGTCAGGGAGGCACTTAGACTGCCAAGCTGTCTCCTCAGCCCTGATCACCATGTTTAGAGGTCCTTGAATTTTGTGTTTGTCCAGATAGTGAGACATGAAAGATTAAAAATGGCTGAAATACCCCCTTCTCCCATATTTGGGTTGCACAGTGCAATAACAGTACATTGTATCCTAGAGAGAATTTTTTTTTTTTTTTTTTTTTTTTTTCTAGAGAGAATTTAGGTGGTATGAATTCATATATGAGGAAATTTGCTCACCTATTTTCAAGGGCAGAAAAGAACCTGCTACTCAGGTTAAATGCTGTCGACTGTAGCATGTTCTTCTGACTTGCTTTTAATCACTTTGTGCTTCTAATGGTTTTTCTTTGATCATTTACCATGTGTGTAAGACTGCCTTTAACTGGCTATATCTCATATATTTAATATCCTTGAGCTTTTTGTTGATAGTTTATCTACTTTATTGCCACTTGTTAGTCTGTGCCTTCTAGTTTATGACATTGCTGACATTTGTTTCACTATTTGTGATTAGCTTTTTGGCTGTTTTTTTCTGGTCTTTGGTTATTTGGGCTTCACTGATATCAATTCTTGTACTTCATCTTCAGTGTACTGGTGCGTTTGAGGAAATCCTCCCCTGTACTAACTCTAAAACTGGACACACATTTACAGTTAAAAGCTACCTTTTCTCCTGCTCAATTCTTTTTGATAAATGGATAACCATCTGAATTTGTAGTATTTGCTTTCCAAAACATTAGAATTGATTTTATGGTTGATAACACCTAGGAATAAGTGCTTTTATATAGACTTGTTTAGATAAAAGTTCAAGGAGCAATATTTCTAATATATGGAGATTTGGATTAAAGAGAAAATTTTTGGAACCAAATTGAATTGTTTTCTTATATTTATTGGAGAACATAAGTGTTTGGTTGCTTGGACAGTGTATTTCTTTCTACAAATTGTTCTTGTTAAATTACCAGCATGTCTTTGACAAATGCAGTGGTAACTGATGAGTCTTTAACTTACTTGACTGCTTTTTGACCCAATTGATCACTCCATATTTAGAGTTTTTCTTCATGCTTCTAGGGGCCACAGTCTCTTTCATTATTATTTTTTTTTATGAGTAGAATATATTTATTTGGGGGAAAGAAAACTCTTGTTCAAGAGAGGGACAAGAGGGGGGCCCTGAGTGGTTTGTCCCTCTCTTTTATTATTATTATTATTATTATTATTATTATTATTTTCCTTTTAGTATATGGCACTGTTATGGTTTGTGTCCAGTTGTCACCCTAAAGCTTCATGCAGTCATGGGGTCTGGACTTCAAGAGTTTGAATATAATTCATGATCAAGGCTAGGATTATGGGTTTTAGTACTGCTGGGATTATGGGTGTGTGCTACACCCAGCCTGGGCAGATAAGGAGAGGAAAGACTTCTCTGTAGCCATTGTTGTCACTGTTCTTCCCATTTACTCTTGCCCTTGCCACTGACATGAACTGCTGCCCTCTGCCATATGCTGCTTAGCCTTGGAACCAACTGAATATGGACTGAAACTAATTGTGAAGTACATAAACCTTTCTTTATTCTGGGCATCAGGTATTTGTCCCAGCAAAGAGAGAAGAATAATTGAGATAGGCATTAATTGATTTTTACTTCTGTTTTGCCAATAAATGTATAAATTGAACCTATAATTGATTATATGTAAATTTATTATTATTTTTTTAATCAGAAATCAAATTCATGACTTCCTGTTTGCCAGGCAGGCCCTGTACCACTGCATTCCCAGCCTAAAACTACAATCCATGCATTTTTAAATTTTCTGTATACTTTGCCTTAAGTGATTCCAATAGAGAGCCTTTGGACTAGGCTCTCTGTCTTACATTTTTGTTTGTTTGGTTTGGATCACAATAGGTATTTCCCACTTCAGATCTCCAGACATAGTATACAGCTTTCTTCTCCAGCATTTTTCCCCTCCTGTGGTCTTTTCCATCTCAATACATGGCTGTATTTCTAGCCCTAAGGGTAATTAATGTCTGGTAGTAGGTACCAGTCAATAAACTGGAAAGAATGATTTGTGTAATTTAATAACTAAGTGATCTGTCTTCTGATTGACAAAGATAAAAGCTTTAGTTAACTTAGGATTCTCCAAGGAGAACAGAATTCCTTGCTTTCTCACTCTTACCTTCTTTAGAATGGAGGTAGTTTTTCCTCTTATTTTTGGAATGATATTTGTACATAATTCAAATTCATAAGCAGTATATTCTACATTTTGAGCATACGGAAGAGTATGATAGTTATTTCTTTATGAAGATTTTATTCTCATTTCCAATTTCTTTATGAAGCTTTTATTCTCATTTCCAATTTCTTGAATTACTATTAAAATCCTCAGTTAATACCAAGTAGCTAATAACAATTTTTTAAACATGAATGATTTATAATTAACCTGTCAGTCTCAGTATTTTAAAAGCAGGATTTTTCTCATTCACCTCCAAAACCTGTGTTTTTCTTCTATTTTTGTATCTTCTGATATTAGTACCATTGCCAATTGTCTCTATTACTTTTTTCTCAGTGCTGGGGCAAAATACTTGACACTCAAAAGGAAGCAAAGAAAGGTTTATTTAGCTCACAGTTTGTAGAGGTTTCAGTCCATACTCAGCTGGCTCCAAGGCAGACAGCAGCAGTTCATGTGGCAGAAAACAGCGAAATAGCAAGAGCAAATAGAGAAGTAGCATAAAGAACAGCAACATACAGCAAGTCTGTCTTTCTCTCTTATGGTACCTTCAGGCTATCCTCCCAAAGCTGAGTGTAGCACTCACACCCTTAATCCCAGCACTGGATCATGAAGTAATAATGAAGTCTAGGTCTGCCCTATAACTTCCTGAAGTTTTTGGGGGATAACTAGATACCATAACACCAATGTTGAGTAACAAACGGGGTGGGGGGCCTCTGGTTGCCACTTTTACCATAAGGCTTGGTCTACATTTTACCATTGTATTTCAAATGCTGGCTAAGCCCTCCTCACATGGTTCTATATATATATTTTTTTTTTTTTTTTTTTTTTTTTTTTTTTTTTTTTTTTTTTTTTTTTTTTTTTTTGTCTTTTTGAGACAGGGTCTCGCTATGCAGTTGAGGCTGGTCCTGAGCTCACTTTTGTAGCCCAGGCTGGTCTCGAACTCGCACCAATCCTCCTGCCTCAGCCTCCGGAGTGCTGGGATTACAGGCGTGAGCCACCACGCCCGGCTATGGTTCAATATATTTATAGCTTTTTTTTTTTTTTAATCTTTATTAGTATATGTTTGCAGTAGCTTCTTAACACGAACCTGTTTTTCTAGTATTGTCCTTTCTTTGCATGAAATTTAAAAATTTTCACTCTTTCCGTTTGAATCTGAGTTTTATGGTTTGGTACACAAGGCTCTCCTTCCTCTGGCCTGTCTCTTATCTGGCCGCATCTCTTCTGAGTCCTTTACCTGCTGTATCCAATTAGTTGAGATTAGTTTAATCATATAAAATGACCTGTGTCTTTGAATGTTTCTACTTGAAACATTTTTGTCCACTCTGTCATCAAATATCTTCTTGTTAATCGTTGTTTACTGCTTTTAGTAAGCAGTTTTTGTCCTAATTTAGTATCTCTGATTGTCTCTGTGAGTCAAACAAATCTTACATAATATGTATTTATCATTTTACCTGTTTATCTTCATTTGGGCCGATAGGTCCTCCTGTCTCCTCTCCTCCACATTTATCTTTGCTGAACACTTTTTATAGTCTCTAAGATTAGCTGATATTCCAGGGATCCTGGGTTGGCCCCTATTGCTAGTATGCTGCATCAGTATGGAACTGTGCAATGCCACAGCTCTATGAATCTCCATATATGTGATATCACAGGTATGTTTATTGGAAGGTGCTCTTACCTTCCTTAGAGGTTTTTCTGTTTGTAAGGAAAGTCAGTATTTTATGGTACATCTCACACATATTCACAGAAACATTCTTGCATGGTATAAGTGAATCAGAGTGTTTGTGGACCATGATAATGGCAACTTGCCAGTAGAATTGGGAAAAAATTTTATAAATTTAACTTAAAATTCATTATTTTGGTTTACTTTCAAATTTTCCTTTTATAGAGAATTACCTTTCTGGATTTTTCCTGGAAATGACTTGACTTGTCTCTTCTCTACCTTTTTCTTACTTTTACGCTATAGTTGTCCACAGTATTTGCATTCCAGTTAGGTATCATTTTACATTAATTTTGTTTGTTGTTTTGAGAGAGAGTCTTGCTATGTGGCCCAGGCTAGGCTTGAACTCAGGATGATCCTCCTGCCTCAGTCACCCAGGTGCTAGGATTATAGGTCTGCATCACCATGTCTGCCTTATGTTATGTTAAATGTTGCTTAATTTGGGTGCTTTCTGAGTTGTGTAATTTTTATTTTTCTAACCTGGTTGACCTGTAACTGATTTTTTTCTTTGAATGTAGAGAAACATACAAACACACTGAATGTATATGAATATATATTCACGCACTCTAAGATCTTTTAAAATGACATGATATTGCTGAAAAATATATTTGTTGTTATTGAGTAATGGCTGGGAAGGGAGACGAAGGAAAATATTTTACACACAACCTTTTGACACCAACTGGTTACAGCTGAGTGAATTTGTACTTGAAAGGTAGACAGATAAGCTTTTACTTTGTTTTAAAGTCATATTTCTTTTTCTCCCCTCTGTTTTCCTGGCAAATTTCTCTCTCCTACTTTTAAGCAATCTTAAGTTTTGACAGTTGAGACATGGTGCTCAAGTTTTAGGGCTTAGATATTGAATGTAACACTTACTGTATATTTCAGTCAGCAGGAACTGAGACCCCTGTTGTTGTCTTAATCCAAAAACAGCATTTTAAATTCATATAAACCTTGCCTTAAGGGATGGAGAAAAGACAATTTAGGGAACAGCATGCGGTTAAACATATTGATCAGTAGTCTAGTAGTTCTTGCTAGACTTTGGGTAGAATATAGACATACAAAAGCATTATCAATAACAGCAAAGATATTTTTGCTTTTGTAGAAGAATCTGTTTTACTTCTACTCTGTGTGTTTTGATGTGGAAAGATAGTTCAGCCAGGGAATTAAAAAAAATGAAACATTGAAAGTTGGAATGCTAAAACTGAACTGAAAAACATCTTTTAAAGTTCATTTGCTATGTATTGTTTAGTGAGCTAAGTGATATATTTTATATCAACAAAATAATGTGCAATAATTTTTAATTTTGGCCAAAGTGTAAGAAATTGTGCCTGGTATATTGTTTTTCAACTTAGTTCTGTAGTGTTCATTATATAGTTTTTGATTATAACTATTATATTAACCACATTCAATACCCTGTTACCTTGAGGTTTTGGAGAGTTTTATTTTGTTTTGATCAATGGAATATTATTTTATTATCCTATATTAGATGTTATTTACCCATTAATAGAATTTTTTTTTTTTTTTTAAGTTTTCAGGTAGGCTATGTTTGATTTATACTGTGTGTGAGGAATGCAAGACCTACACTTTTTTTTGTTGTTGTTCAGGGTCTTACTGTGTACTTCAAACTCATAGTGGCCTTCCTGTTTTCATTCTTCCTGGCACTGGCATTACAGGTGTGCACCACCATGGTTAGACTCAGACGCCAGCTCAGTGTGCCTGAGGGTTGGGCTGGTGTGGCATGTGGTACCAGGGATTGAACCCCAGTCCTTGTGCCTGCCTAAGTAGATGCTTAGTTAGCAGAGCTATCTCACTGGCTCTTAAACTGTTGTGTTTAAGTGAACTTCTTTATAGAAAGACACTGTTGGGTAATCTTGCTCCATCTGCCCTTTATCTCATTAATACAAAAATAAATGAGAAATAAAAATTTCCACTGAAGCTATGTTGCTTCTGTAGTACCTAATTGACTACAATATTTTACTTGCAAGCTATCATATTAATAGGCTCTCCTCTGAGAGAAGATATTTGATTATACTTTGAACAAAACCATTTTTTTTTTTGTTTTTGTAAGTTTGTGACATTTTCTTTAATGTTGGAAAGCAAGTCTGTGTCTGACTGAGTAATCTTTTGTAGGTAGCTTGTATGCAGCTTATAAATGCCCTCGTTACATCTCCTGATGATTTGGACTTCAGGGTTCACATCAGAAATGAATTTATGCGTTGTGGATTGAAAGAGATATTGCTAGTAAGTGCCCTGCAGTCTCCTTATTAATATTTAAATTAGAAGAGTACTTGGTGGGGGAAATTTAGATAAATTACTCTCAAGAATAATGTATCTGTGGGAAAAGGCTTCACTATAAAAATCAAATGTTGAAATATAGATTTTAGTGTTATTTAACACTTTAAATGTTTAAATGCTATAAATCATGTTGAATGGTTGGTTTATTGTTTGTATTTATGCATTTTTTTGCATATTTCAAAACAAAATCATTCATCAATTTCTCTTAATATCTCTAGAATTTAAAGCGTATTAAAAATGATAGCTTGGATATCCAACTTAAAGTCTTTGATGAGCATAAGGAAGAAGACATGATTGAGTTCTCCCATCGCCTTGAAGATATTAGAGCTGAACTTGAATATCCTTTTCTCTTAGGTCTAGTCAGAAAAGAGAAAACATTACTGCTCAGTCCAAAACAGTCAATTATTCCATGTAAATATTTAGTTAGTTTTTCTGACTATGAAATGAAGTCCTTATGTATCAGAAAAATGGTATTATTTTAGTAATGTGGTTATGTTCATACTCATGTATGTAAGTGGATTTTACTATTAACCATTGGCCACTCTTCTATTAGCTTCTTCCATATGTATACATCTAGTCTTTTCTATTTGACACTTCCTGTGCTATCCACTGCGTACCAGCATTAGGAATCTGTAGCCTTTGCCCAGTGGCTGTCCTTATCCTGACCATATGTTTGTTTTTCTGTAGGCTGTGTGTGAATTCTATCGAATTCTGTGTCTGTGCTCTTCACCAGGCTTTCTCTCCATGAGACCTCTTCAGGAGAGCTGGTCCTCAGCAGTTCCATTGTCAGAGCACACTTAGAACTCAGTCCGTTGTTCACCATGGTGAGCTGGCCCCTGCCCTCTTCCTGGCAGTATGTCGTTTTGATGAGGCAGGTTGGTTGAAGCTGATTATAAAACAGAAGCCAGAAAGAGTAAGATCAGGTTGTCATTTTCTGAGTTTTTCCTACCATAGGAGGCTTTCACAGCCTTATAGAGCAGATTCTGTGTTGTACTATATTGCTGTAATTGTGTTGGTGTATTAAAATGTCTGTATGTTCTTTAATTAACTTACTGAAGCATCTGATGTTTATAATATGTTGTGGAACACAGTTAAAGAAACAAGAGCCGAAGGATATTTTATTTCTATTCTTCAGCATCTTTTGCTTATTCGGAATGATTATTTTATAAGGTAAGAAGAACTTATATCATGTTTTTTTTTTTTCACTAATAAAATATCTATTAATTGTGAAATTCACTTGCTATTTTATTTGGACAAGCTAATAATTTTTAATACTATCATAATATTGATTTACAGAGTGTATGATTTCCTCTGAGCGTACATTTAGTAGATATAGGATGCTAAAATAATAATGCTCGTACTTTTTACACTTCAGTAGATTCTTGGTTACAACTTTTTATCTGAATAAAAATGCAGACTAGCAATAAATTACTAGTTTGTGTTGCGATGCTTAATACTTTCTGGTTATTCCTTAGGCAGAAGAAATGATACTGTTTGTTTTTATAAGTTATATGAAGCCTACCTAACTTTTTGTTTTTTTTAAAAATTTGTTACTTTTTAAATAGCTAGAATGTACCCCAACAGTATAGGCATATTTAGTGTTCATAATGATTTAGAAAATCTACACAGCTTTTTAAGTTTGACTCTTTCCTAGCCATTTGAGCTTAATAGTTGTTTATCTTTTTTTGTGTTTGAACTACACAATAACACACTTAAATGCATATATGAGCACCTAACTGATGTGTTGCTCTCCAGTTTAAAGATGGTAACATGAAGATAACTGTGAGCCAAGTGGGGTATATGCTAAGGAAAGTTCTCTATGTTATCTGCTTATGTCTATTGCTTTTTTTTTCTGAGAGAAACTAAGATCTTTGAATATAAAGCCATTTTGGAAGCAGCACAAATTAAATTCTGCTGAAATTTTGTTCTCAATTGTGGGTAACTTGTCTTTCCTTAACTTTCTTCCAAGTGGGAGTATTTGTTAGAAAAGCCTCATTTGGGCTGTGCTCTCTGCATGTAGCCAGAGTGTGGAGTGCAAGTGTTTTCTTGGGCCTGTAACTGGAGACAGTCAGAATATTAACACTTCGGATTCTTCAGAATGAGTACAGTGCATGGGTCAAACAGCTCTTGTTGCTAAAAGTCCCTTAAATGTCTTAAAATATCAGTTAAGTAAGTTGTTTTGAGGTTTAATTTACTGTTTTCTGTAAGCTTGAAATGAGAACACTTATTTAATCAGTTTTTAAATGTTAGATACAAAATATTAATTAAAAAAGATTTTTAAATTATTCATGCCCTAATTGTAATGCTACATTTCTACTCGACTTATAAATAAAGTTGAAACTTGTGTTTACTCTCAGTAATTCTTCCATTTTTTCTGCATGCACATACCGTGTTATCAACCTCTCATCATTTGATGCTATTTGAGTTTCCATGTATTGGAGGCAGTTGTTACTGTTCAGAGGTTTACATGTGATAGAGCTACAAGTCCTGTGTAGCCTGTATGACTTCTGGTCCCCTTGCCTGAACTCCAAGGGGGACTGATGATGTGGCTGTATTCAGAGCAGACAAAATTATGAACTGCAGTAGGGCATTCTGTGATGGTCCTATCACTTTTCATTGAAGATAGGAAGTCAAATTCAAGAAAATAGTTTTTCTCTCATTTCATTATTTATATATTCTTTAAAAAATTATGAGTTTAAGATTGCATCATCATTGTCATATACATATTTTTGTCATATACTTGTTTTTAAAATATTTTACTCAGCTTTTTGTTTATATACAGTATACCTTAAATTTTATTTGCATACAGTTTTAGGGATATTGTTCTTTTGGTTTTATCTTCATTCCTACCGAAAGAACTTACAAGAGTTTACCTTTTCCAGTAATGTATGATATGAATCAATACAGCTTTACTCTTTCTAAGGTTAAGTGACAGAATGAAAATTTTTCTCATTTAAATAAATTAAAATATACAAAATATTGTACTCATATAATTCGTTACATTTGAGATAGAATGAGATTCTACTAGAATATAACTCCATTGTAGAAGATACATAAAAGTAGTCCCTATGTGTCAAGGAATGTAGATCCCATTTTTGAGAGGTAAAAAAGAGCATGCAACTGCAACTGGGTAATTAAAAGAAGACCAAATTCAGTCCAATACCAAAGAATTAATGACTAAGTAGGTATAGTTGTAAAACACCATGCTAGTTAGTTGATGTACATGGAATATATATATATATATATATATATATATATATATATATATATATATATGATATTTGTTAAAAATACACAGATAATGGAAATAAGATTTTATCATATCCTCCAACAAAAGTGCTGTTTTATCATTGAAATAATGGCAATTTATGTTCATTCCTTGATGAAGTTATTCATGTAGTCCTTTGATAAATTAACTCAAAAAGATTGCTCTGAGAGATTCTGTTGTAGGTATATATTTCTGGAATCTGGAAACACCTTAGTCTTTATTTTTGCCTACTGAATGAAGTTTGGCATAAAATTTTAGCTCTAGTATAAAGAAATTTATAATTGGGCATTGTGCTTTTTTGCAAAATTTTACTAGCTGAGTGTGGTGGTGCATACCTGTAATCCCAGCACTTGAGAGGCTGAGGCAGGAGGATCAGTGTGAGTTTGAGACCAGCCTAGGCTACATTAGTGAACTCAAGGCCAGCCTGAACTGCATAGAGACTCTGTCTCAAAAAGAAAAAAAAAAGAAAAAGAAAATTTTACTAATGATTTTTAAAGTGAAAACTGGATTGTATTAACATTTTTAAAAATTAAACATTAGAATGTGATTCATTATGACTCACCTTTTAAATTTCCAAATGTGATAGACATGCTTGTGGCATTATGTCTCTGGTTTAAGTGAAATTATGTCTACAATATTAGGTTATGACATTATTTAGTGTATTTGAGAAAGTTGAGGCAGGCAAGCACAGATGATAAAGGCTTCTTCTTTTCATTTGTACATCACACTTCCTTTAATATTTCTACTTCATAAAAATTATTGAGCATTAATTGTCTTTGCTAATGTGCAGTTGGTATTTGATCACACTTCATGGTTTTCTAGGTGTAAGATAAACGGATGAAGCTGGGCGTGGTGGCACATGCCTGTAATCCCAGCACTTGGGAGGCTGAGACAGGAGGATCAGTGTGAGTTCGAGACCAGCCTGGGCTACAAAAATGGGCTCAAAGCCAGCCTGAGCTGCATAGTGAGACCCTGTCTCAAAAAGACAAAAACAAAATAAAAAACAAACAAACAAACAAACAAAAAAGCCAAATGGATGAAGGGTAGTTGGGAAGGAAAGCCCAAGTGGCCAGAGGTATTACATAAGAGACAAGGAGTGTTGGGAGAGGGAAAGTATATTTTAATACAGTTTCATTTTTTTCCTCAATAAAGTCATTGAGAAAAGAGAGAACTCCTGGTGATTGGAAGCAGAATACTGTGCCACATTGAAATCATACTTATAAACTGGTTGTGAGGGCGGTGTGGCTGCAACATCAGGCGCCCCATTGATTTTCAGGGTTGATTTGGCTGATCTGGCTGCTGGGTGAGCATCCCACTCCTCCTTCACTGCTCCATGTGTGTCAGTCTCAAAGAGGAAGAGCATGGCTGCTGGAGGAGGCTGTTTTTCTTGGTCAGGGGCATAGCATTAGCAGGACTTCCCTGCTAGAGCCTCTGAACACACTTTCAAAGTAATTCCCATTCCATTGTTTTATTTTGGTTTAATTTATGTAATCTTTTGTATATGGCTTTTCCATTTGCTGTCATGAGTCTTTGTTGGATATTCTTTAGTTAGGTTATTAGAAATATAGATGGACTGAATTTAGCTATAGTGTCAACATGAACTTGAACATTTTGGTTAAACTTTGATTCTTTGACATTATTATACCAAATTTATCTTTTTTTAAAAGAAATACTATTTTGTAATTTATAGCATCTGTTTTTGATTTTGCTTTCTGAAAACAAACTAAAATTTTAAGAACATTACATAGTTTTTTTAGAAAACATTTTTGTTTTGTTAATTAAATGAATTAATGGCAGCTATATAAGTGCAGTGCAGTGGAAAGTTGACAACATTTTCTGAGGAATGCTCTGACAAGTACAAGTAATTTATCTCTAGTTTTTTTAAATTTAAAAAGTTTATTTTTTAAATTTTATTTTTACTGTTGACAAATTATAAGAAAATCATTTATTTCCTAAAAGCTTTGAAAATGTTTGAAATCATTAGAAGGAAAGTGAAGAAAATTTTATTTACTCTGCCATGTTAAGTGCGTTATGTTACTTGTTAAAACTATAAAATAGTAAATTGTGGAGCTTTAAAGCAAACTTACCAAAAATTATATTTATGTAGTTAAATTTATGCAATTTCATTAGTTGTGTACATATTACTCTTTCCTTTGATCTTAGACAACAGTACTTCAAATTAATTGATGAGTGTGTGTCCCAGATTGTGCTGCATAGAGATGGAATGGATCCTGACTTTACATATCGAAAAAGACTTGATTTAGATTTAAGCCAATTTGTTGGTGAGTATTTTCTGTTATTTAAATAGAAATATCTTATTTCATGAGCTAGCACTAGGGTATAGCTTCTCAAGGTGCAGCTCATGGATTTTTGGAGGGTTTTTATGACTCTTTTGGGATACTAATAGTCAAAGCCATGTTCATGTAATACGAAAGCGTTCTATGCCTTTTTACTTGTGGCACTGGTGGCACAATACAATGGTGGGTAAACAATAAAAGGGCCTGTGTTGCAGGTCATTGGTATAGGGTTTCCATAGTAGCACTGGCTTCAATGTTTAATTTTCTTTTTCTTTTTCAAAATTTTATTTATGCTATGGCTGGCTTAGCCTGCCCTGGGGGTGGGCTAGCACAGCATGTGGTGCCGGGGATCGAACCGTGGTTCCTATGGTGGCCTAAACTTGCCTAAGCAGGTGCTTTAGACTGCTGAACTACTGCACTGGCCCCTCAGTGTTTAATTTTTAATACTGAAAAAAGAAACAAAACAAAACCCTCAAGCAAGCAAATAGAATATCTGTTGATTTTTACCTAAAGATTTCCTTACAACACTAAGAATAATTTTATTATATATTGACTCTTGATTATATTTTTTTAACATACTGTGTTGACAAATGGATATACATATAAAGATTTCTTCATACTGAAATATAATTTTAAGAAATTCTGTAGTTTAGGTATGAGCAGAATTGCTCCCCTTTCTTTCTTACCTTCAAAGATTGTTATACAAACTGTCCACTATAGTGTGAGCATTTGATACACACTTTAAAAAGTGAAATGAAGTGCCAGTGATGGAGAGCTGGTGTGGTAGCAGGCACCTATAACCCCAGCACTTGGGAGGCTGAAATCAGGAGGATCACTACAAGTCCAATCTGTGTAGCGAGACCTTGGAGACCATGTACTAAATACATTTAGGAAAAAAAAAAAAAGATAAAAGATGAAATGAATTATGCCTACATTTCAAAGAAAGTGACTGACAAATGTTACCAATGAGAAAATTTGAGTTTTTCAAAGAAAATTTGAATTGAGGAAACTTTTATCTACTATACCGGCTTGACAGTTTATTAGTACTGAAAAACTGAGTGATAAGATCTGTGGGGGTTGTTCACGCTACAATTATTTCTGTACTATTTGAAGATGTACCTACAGAGGGCAGGCCAGATAACTCAACAGATTAAAGGGCCTGCTTTGGCAGACACAGGGACTAGATTCAGTCCTCATTGTGCTTCCATGTTCTACCTCCCAGGGCACACTGAGAGGGCAGTTGAGACTGAGCATGGTGGAGTGTGCCTGTAAGCCCAGCACTTGGGAAGCTGAAAACAGGAGGATCACTAAGAGTCCAGTCTGTGTAGTGAGACCCTGTAGATGCTGTACTAAATACATTTAAAAAAAAAAAAAAAAAGATAACTGCATATAAGCAGGACTCAGCGTAGAGTATTCTCAGATGACCAATGCTTGGTAATACAAATTCAGCTTAGGCAAAAGACAAAAGTACAACAGTCACCAATGAACCTAAAGCAACAGAGTTCAGCACTGTTATGTTACTACCCCCTGTAACTATTTAAAAAGTTTTATTTGTCAAATTGAGGGTAACATCAAAGAAAAAATCCCACTATACTCTGAAAAGGCTATTGAAATACATTCCTACCTTTCAACTATGTCTGTGTAAAGATATATTTTCTTGTAAGTCCAAGAAGAAGAATGAAGGGAAGAGAAGCAATAAGAAATTGGATAGTATTAGCTACTATGATAATGAAAATGCTTGTTTATGTGTAAAGAAAATTTTGAAACATCTAAAAAATAGGAGAACACATAAATTAAGAAAAAACATTCTTTATGTGAGAAATTAAAATTTTACATGATTTTTGAATAGTACTTGAAAAATTTTACTTGGACATTAGGAATTTGTTTTGTTTGTATTTATATAACTATAGTGCTTTTTCAGTGAACCCTTGTGAGGAAAACATGGTCTTTGAATGCTACTTGGCTATGTAAATGAAAAATGTTTACATAGTTACAATAAATTTTTGTAATTATTAATTTTAAAAGCTCAATACATATGTAGACCTAAATATAGGATAAAATGTATCTGAATGAATAAAGAAAAGATGAAGATGGGCAGGAGATGAGAGAGGCATTGGAAAGCACAGGGTTATATAGTTGTATGAAGCCAGACAAATTTGCTTAAGTAAATCTTAAAAAGAAAAATTGGGGTTACATAGAGAACAATGTCTTCATCCTTTATAACAGTGGTTTTCAACCTTTCTAATCCTGTGACCCTGCAATACAGTTCCTCATGTTGTGACCCCAAACCAAAGAATAATTTTGGTGGCTATTTCAAAACTGTAATTTTGCTATAGTCATGATTCGGAATGGCTTTAGGTGACCCCTGTGTTTTGGTCGTTCGACCCCCACTGGGGTCGTAAACCACAGGTTGAGAATCTCTGCTTTATAATAAGTACCATATACGGTTTTAAATAAACAATTCAATTTTCCCATGCTGGCCCCACCCTGGGTCATGCTTAGACTGCAATTGAGCCTGGGTGTGGTGGTGTGTACCTGTAATCCCAGTTCTTGGAAGGCTGTAGACACGTGAATCACTAAGAGTCCAATCCAGTAGTGAGACCCTGAATACCATGTACACCTGTCCCTAAAAAATACACACAAAAAAATCTAGAAATAATATGGTCATATTTATTTATTTATTTATTTATTTTATTTTATTTTTTTTTGTCTTTTTGAGACAGGGTCTTGCTATGCAGTTGAGGCTGACCTTGAGCTCACTTTTGTAGCCCAGGCTGGTCTCGAACTCGCACCCATCCTCCTGCCTCAGCCTACCAAGTGCTGGGATTACAATCCCTGAGCTTCCCATGCTGGCCCCACCCTGGGTCATGCTTAGACTGCAGTTGAGCCTGGGTGTGGTGGTGTGTACCTGTAATCCTAGTTCTTGGAAGGCTGTAAACAGGTGAATCACTAAGAGTCCAATCAAGTAGTGAGACCCTGAACACCATGTACACCTGTCCCTAAAAAATACACACAAAAAAATCCAGAAATAATATGCTCATATTTAAATTAAGAAGTTGTACAGAAATATAATCTAATGTACAAAGAGAATACATAATAAGATACATTTAGTGAGGTAGGTATTTGGGTGCCCTGATTTGTTGACTAATCATTATAAGGGCTTCTGTAGCTTTTTAACCATGTTCATTTATCAGTTTCATTAAGAAGCATACTAGGGTACCATGTATGATAGGTTATGAGTCACTACCCCAACATAGCATTCTACCATGTAGATATGTATTACTTAACTCATTTCATGAGCTTTCAGGTTATTACAAATGTTATCCCCCCCCTTTTTTTGCTAAAATAAAAATATAAATATAAAATTAAAATATAAAAATGTTTTAATGCACATTCTTGCCCAAACGCAAAGTCCTAAAAAATAAAATTAGGTGAAGGAATATGTATGTTTTAATTTTTACTATGTATTGTCTAGTTCTTCTTAAGCAATATTCACAATTTTTATTAGTATCTAGGTGAGTTGATTTCTCTATATCAACTCTAGTAGTTGGCATTATGAATCATTTCATCATTGCTAAGGTTTTGCATTTAAAGTCTAACATGTTCATATTATTGGAGACTAGTGAACATTTTGGCAGTTATTACTTTTCTCCTACTGTTATGTTTATTAGCATGGTTTTGTACTGGCTATCATTTTCTATTCTTCCTTGAGAATATTTATGAAATTATAATAGGAACCTTTGAAGTGCTGTGTTATACTTGAATTTGCCTCTTGCCTAATAAAAGTTTAAAATTGTAATTGGTTTAATCTTTAATTTTGTACTGTACTTTAAAAAATTCTTTATAACAGTTTATCTCTTATTTATCAGTTGCAGTATTTCTGATTCTTTTCTATAATATTTTCTTTATAAACTGTTGACATAATAAATTTCTTTTCATTGCCATTGTTGATGTTTTTATAGATCAAGCAAAACTAGAAGAGTCTGAAGAAAAAGCATCAGAACTTCATAAGAAAGTAAGTAACTTTGACTACATTAGCAAGACTGTGGGAAACGTCGCAACATGACTGGAGCTCAGATTCCCCATTATACCATTTGTCTTGGTGTCTGCTTTAGTTATGGTTTACTCTAAGGGAACTTGTACACCATGTGTTGTTTAAATCCTAATTTCTCCCCCTTACCTTTACCTTTTGTGCTCTTCTCTTTTTTTAATATTTATTGTCATGTAGTATGCTCCATAAGTTATGTATTTATATACTTGCATATATTAGCTCTTCCTTTAGAGTAAACCTCAGTAGACTATTGTCTGTTTTATTATTTATGCAGTAGGAACAATTCCTGCCTCTGTGTAAAAACTCAAAAGCATTGTTTGTCAATGTGTTCATGATTACTTGAACAATATATACAAATTAAAAATTATAGTATTAGAATAATTCTGAAGAAGTCATAATTTATAATAATAACAGTGAAGTTATATGTAAACTTTTTAGGAAGTTTAATTTTTTATTTTATCATAATTACTTCATTATTTCGTTCCAAAAATATATAAGGTTGCCTTCATAGGTCAGAATTTTAGATATTTTCAGCTTCTTTGTTTCAACCAAGTTATATTTCTGACTATCCAACCATTTCCTTCTTTTCTTTAAACTAATGTTTTGACTTTTGTTCTCTAATATAGTATCCCTGTAAGATGTTTCTCTTGGTGATATTTTTACTTTTCCATAGTGATTCTACTAAGTGAGGTTTTTCATTATTGGTGGAATAGTAAAGGCCACTACACCCAACGCTGAATAAGCATTTGAAAAGTGTACTTTTACTGTCTGTTAGGTGCCATCCTAAGCACTGTACATTTTTTTTTAATGTTGTAGTTTCTAAATGTATGTTGGAAGAATTATCCTTTTCTTCTTTTAGAGTCTCACTACTGAGTCATAGTGATCCTCTTGTTTGTACCTCCCAACCACTGGGATTACAGACGCGCGTGCCACCATGCCCAGTCTCCATCACAGGCTCAGGTCGCTCTAGAGCTGGCCGGTGCAGCAAGAGGGGCCAGGAAGGGAACCCTGGCTCCTGTGCTTCCTCTAAGCAAACGCTAAATCCGCTGAGCTATACCGCCGGCCCCTATCCTTTTCTACACCCTTTTTCTTAGTTACTTTTCTCTCGTTGCTGGGACAAATACCCGACACCCAAAATGAAGGAAGGAAAGGCTTATTTAGCTCATAGTTACTGGAGGTTTCAGTCCATATTCAGCTGGTTCCAAGGCAGAGTGGTACATGGCAGAGAGCAGCAGTTCATGGTGGCGAAACTGCAACCATGGCGACAGAGGCAACAAAACAACTAGGGGAGCAGAGAGCAACAGTGCTAGTCAGGCTCTCTGCCTCAGCCTGTCCACTCTAGGCTACACCCATGATCCCAGAAGTACTCAGACCCATAATCCCATCAGTGCTAAAACACATAATCCCAGGGATCACGAGGCAAGTCTCAAACTGTAGAAGTCCCTGCCCCATGATTGCATGAGGATTTGAGGGGACAATTAGACGTAAACCATAACATGCTCTTAATATCAAATGTAACTTGCAGTTGAAAGATACCCTTTCCTAATTTAGGAAAATATTTATATTTCTTGTCTGGGACATTCTGAAGTACTAAGTTGACCAAACACCTAATGAGATATAGCGGCTCAGGTGTCCATCCCTCTGTCTGTCTGTCTGTCTGTCTGTCTGTCTGTCTGTCTGTCTGTCTGTCTGAGACAGGGTTCACCATGCTGTTCAAGCTAGCCTTGAACTCACTTTGTAGCCCAGTCTGGCCTAGAACTCATAGCTATCCTCCGGTTAGCCTCCTGAGTGCTGGGATTACAGGAATGTCTGCCAGGTGAGGAAAGAGCAATGTTATGGTTTGTGTGTAGGTGTCCTGGCCAAAGCCTCATGTAGTCATGGGGCTGCTTCTGGAATGTGTAATTGGTTATTATGAAAATGGGTGCTATATTTCCCCTGGGGCAGGTGATTGCATTTCAATGTATGGGAGAAAGATAAGTTAGCTGCTTGAGCTGCTGCTAGCTCTCCCTCTCCTCTTACTCTTGCCTGCTACCATGAAAGGTTGTTTTCTGCCATGTGCCTCTCTGCCTTGGAGCCAGCCGAGTATGGACTGAAACCTCAGTAGCTGTGAGCTAAATAAACTTTTCCTTCCCTTATTTTGAATGTCGGACATCTGTCTAAGCAAGGAGAGAAGAGTAACTAAGACAAGCGACAATTGTGAATATGCTGTTGTTGTCACCCTGAAACGTTTAATAGGGAAAACAAGTTAATGAGTTATTTAAACTGTCAAAAGTACTAGAGTTGGTAGATGTTCATGTTGTAGAGTGACCTTTTCCCCAGCAAACTTTGTATTCTAAGCTTAGTAAACACTCTAAAGTTTCCTTGGAAAAGTAGTAGTAAACCTTCAAGTACTAGATTTGGGTATATCTCAAATAGTATAAATTTGTTCTTATTATCATTTTTAGATAGTAAGTGTCTATGAATGGAGTGAAATATGACTTTAGCACTAGATATTTTTTAAATTGTAACCTTCAAATGCAAATAAAGTAGGACCTTGATCAAGGTTGGTTGTCTTTTTCTTTTTTTTTTTTAAACTCAGACATTATATGTGTTAGGTATGCTTAGAAAATATTGCCTGCTCCATAAAAGATTTCTATTCCCATCCCATTTTATATATATCAGCAAAACTTTTCTCTGTTAGCTTTATAAGGACACATGTAAATAGCTGGTTTTAGGAAGGAAGCTATCATAGTTCCTAGACATATTCTTTATTTTGATACATAAATTTGAAAAATGAAAAACAAAAATGTCAACAAGTATATAGAGGATATTGAATTATAAGCCTTTTTATACAGAGATACTAATACATTTACCCTAGGGAATGAAATTAAGCATAATCTCAACCTTAACTGTGGTTCTTGACATTTTTGCATGTAATATCACTGTAGCAGCTCTGTTTGGAGAAGCAGGCTATCCTATTAGTTTTTATAAGGTATGCTTTCAGTGGAGACTCATTTTATCCCCAAGGCTATAGTTATTTTCATATAGATATCATGAAAATGCTAAAGCAAAATTTATGTTTTATCTGATGCTTTTGTAGGCAGCAGTGCAATCTCTTTGATAAGAAATACAGATGGTTTTAGCATGTCCAATTTGATTTATTGATTTTTTATAGGGGACGCTAATTATAAATAGTTGTTTTGTTAGTCTTTTTCTCTGGTCACCTAAATAATGCTTTTTCTTTCTGATTTGTAGTCTAGGTATAGGTCAGTGCACATTAATATTGTCAAAAGGCTTTATTATTCTCATAAAGAGAAATTACATTTTCCTTCCTGTAGAGCCATGAACTTTGGCTTAGTTATAAAAAAGGGAAGTGATCTCAAAGGTTTTTGATGCAAGGAGAGTGGTACATTTTAATATATAATATTGACATAGACATTTGAAGTTTAAAGGACAGAGTTGACAAGAGTTGGTTCATCATTTCATTCAGCAAATATTTACTAAGTTCAGTTATAAATGTGAGGCCTTAGAATCATGATGTGTACAATAGGAAAGGTCTCATTTATGAGCTTCCAGGTTGAGGATTATTATTGAGGCCTGTGATACATTTTAATATTTTCATATTACAGCATAATAATTGCAGTGGTGGATGAACCCTATGTAGTACATAAGCCCAGAGGCAGGATTTCTTATCTAGGCAGGAGAGCTAGAGAGTATTTACCCAAACATGTGACATCTAGTGTGCACTGTGAAGGTTCAGTCTGAAGTAAAATGTTGAAATTTCTTTTTCTTTTTTCTTTTTTTTGGCTTTTTGAGACAGGGTTTCGCTATGCAGTTGAGGCTGGCCTTGCGCTCACTTTTGTAGCCCAGGCTGGTCTCGAACTCGCACCAATCCTCCTGCCTCAGCCTCCCAAGTGCTGGGATTACAGGTGTGAGCCACCACGCCCAGCAAAATGTTGAAATTTCCATGGAAGAGTTGAATGCAAATTCATGTTGAATTTCTGGTAGACATCAAGCTTAACATATCTGTCATGGTTCAGATGTGGCTTAATGTGCTCTTACAGAGCCCTGTGTGCCAAAGCAGCACTGTAGGGAAGTGGTTAGAGTTGAGGGGCCAACGTAGTGAAATATTCTCCATACTGCCTTTGTCAGAAGGAAAGATCTGGTGCAGAAGCTTGAGCTTGGCACCTCCCCCTGCTCCCTGCTCCTGGTTCACGGTGCTCAGTGCTGGTTTCTGCATACAATGCTGCTGTTGTGGTCTGTACCATGAGTCTGGTAGTGAGGGAGCAACTCTGCTCCAAACTGTGAGGTAAATAAATCTCTTCTTTATAAGTAGCCTTTGTCAGCTGTTCTGTTACAGAGATGCAAAGCTAACAGAATATCTGTAAAGTTATCTGTCTTTGCCCTAAAAATGCCTTTCTTCCTTGCATTTTACACCCTCACTTTTAACCTCATACCAGAATACTTTGTATTCAGCATTAAAAAGCCACCTAGTCATCTTAGATCCACTCCCCTCACTTATTCCTTTCTTTTGTCAGGTGCAAACTTCTTTGGAGTGTCTGGTTGCATTTTCTTGGCTACATTCTGTCTTCTACCTTGGTTCAAGCAAACAACCGGTTCTCTCTTGACTAACTGCAGTCTCCTCTCAGTTAATTTCCATGCTTCTAGTGTTTCTCTTTCAATTTATCTTATACACTGTTGCTGGATGGCTTTTTTCACAGTGCAAATTTGATCACATTATCGTCTTAGTATACAAACTCCCATAGTTCTATATGATCTTTAGGAAAAACGAATAACTCAGTAGTTTCTTGCAAAGTTTTATTTAACAGCTTCATCCCTGCATTGTTCTCTAGTTTCACCCTGGATCTTGTTTTCGTCCCTCCTTCTGTGAGCCCTCCTACCCCAATTGCTGTGATTGTTTCTCACTCTGCCATAGCCTGTGCTGTTTCCTCTGCTGGAATGCTAGCTGCTCTTCTCACCAGCTCCTTTGCTTCTTCCTACTTGATGGTGAGCATCACTGCTGCAGCATTCGTTTATAGGCTCTCAGACGTTATTGCAATTGTTTTCATGGATTTAGGGAAGACCACATGCTTTCACTTCACCATCTGGCATTGGGCTTCCTAAGCTCTATGTTCTTTTCAACTGTCTTATCTCCATTATCTACCACTGAATGAGGACATAGCGTGGGCTGGTGCATATTTATTGTATAATGAAATGTGTAGGTTTGGGCTAGTTTCCAGGGGGTTCTTAGGTCTTAATGATTGTAATGGTGCCCCCACAGGTTGAGTAAGGGAATCCTATTATTTAAACTGTTTTTTACAAAGAATAATGATATTTAAAAATAAGATTTGCAGAGGTGAAGATAGTATTTCTTTTCCTTTTCTTAAAGAGTTTTAATTACTAAATTGAAAATATATTTATGCATTAATATATTTATGTATATATGTATACATAAATGTTTACATATATATTTCTGTATTATATATATATTTCTGTATTTATATATTCTATCCAGATATCAATAGCTGGCTGCTGATAGGGATTTGGAAACTATTAATCTGTGATGGCGATTAAAGGAGATCTGATCTTATGAGCAATATAGAGTGACAAGCAAAAGGACGAGGAAATAGTCCCGTGTAACATGCCGATAGTAAAGGGGTGGATTTTAAGGAGTATGACCTCCAGAATGAAAACACTGACAGAAGCAGTCAGTGAGTAGCTTGAAAACCAGAATGCTGTTTTGTCAGCATATGTAGATAAGAGAGGCTGACCACGGAGGCATATTCATAAGTGGTTATGGTGTAAAGTGGAAATGTCCACTAAAGGAAACACTAGCAGCATTTGAGTCTGTTACATAATTTACAATGACCAGTGTGATTAAGTACTTGAATTTTTAACTTTACTTACTTTGTGTTCATTTAAATTTACACTGAAATGACTGCTTGTATCCAGTGGTTATGGAGCTGAATAGCACACCTATGAAGAGACCACTCAATAGGCGGCTATGAGAAGTCCTTGGGATTTGTAGATATACAATAGTAACTGTCTCTGTGTTAAAAGTAATATGAATCCCTTTTGTAAACTAAATAAGAATAAAAGAACCTAGTGAATTTTTTAGTTCTATATTGTTTTTCTAGTTGAGTTTGACTATAATGTCTAGAAGAGCATAATTTTGAAGTGCTACATCTTTTATTTTTATAATGATTTGATTCTTTTCTTTAAAAAAAAAGCCAAGTATGTATTCTTAATTATGAGATAATAATCTTTAAATTCAGTTCTCCCAGGTGAGATATTTCAGTCCTTATGGTGGCATTATAAAATGATTTGAATGCTAGATGAGAACTTGTGATGAGTAACAAAATCAAGTAGAAAACTCATGGATTCACTAATTTTGTTGTTTATCTTTCTCGCAGAAAGTTTTGTGCTAGGGATTTTGAACAATTATTTTATCATTAATCTCTCAAGGATAGTTGTTATGTTATGATAAGAAAAAATCTGTATTTGAGGCATTTGTAAAGTTGGAGTTGTTAATCACTTTGATAAGATTCAGATATATTTCAGCAATGAAGCTTTGAGGGTAGGAGGCGAGGAACTCAGTAGAATAGTTTACTCTGTATTATTTTACACAAAATTACAGAGGACTTTTTAAGGACTTTTAGGAGACTTTTAAGTAAAATTTCAAGGTTGTAGATAGCTGAGGGCCAGTTTGTTTTGTGGAGAGAAGGAAGGCACAGCCTCCATCTCAGGCCTTCTCTGTTTCTTTAAGAGGGAATGATTTTGGTGGGGCTTGGAGTGACTGACACAAAGGCTATATTTCACTTATCAAAAACCTACTGTGTCTGCTATGAGTTCAGAAGTGTCCATCCTGTACACAAGTCATTAAGAGTCATATTTTTATATGAAGTATAGTACTTTTTATTTTCCCTCTCTTCTCTTTATCTTTTTCAGTTTGAAAAAGAGTTTACTGACCATCAAGAAACTCAGGCCCAATTGCAGAAAAAGGAGGCAATGATTAGTGAGCTTCAAGCAGAGTTACAAGCTTTTAAAACTCAGGTAAAATTAACATTTGAGGTAAATTTGGTATTGAAGCCACAACAGGGAAGTAAAGGTCATATCATATCTTCATGCTATCAACATGTTTAAACTTTAATATGTCTTATATGTTTTCTTAGTGTTATTTGTATATGTTTTTACTTTGGTATGTTTATGTTTTTAAAAATTACATTGTCATTTCTTTGCCTACTTATAATTTTAGGAATGTGTACGCTTTACGTTTTATCCTCTTCCTTTCTAAATCATTTGGGTTGTGTTTCTGATGTCTCATGTTCCGAAGTAATTAAGCATAAAGGTTGCAAAAGTCTTTTACTCTTAGATTTGTCATTCATCACTGATCTTTATCCCAGAATGGGAAATTATTGCTCAAGCTATTTATATTTCAAAACCTTCAGCCTATGGGTACCTTGCAGTGAAAGATAACCTCTAACTGAATGAGAACATTTTCTGATAATTTTTCAATTTCCAAAAGTAAACAGATTTAAAACATGACAAAAAAGAGAGCAAATCTGGATTATGAAGCAGATAGCTCACATCTACCCACCACATATAAAACATTAGATAGCTAGAAATACATCATCTGCATTTTTATGGGGGTGAAAGTAAGGAGGTAGGATTCATTGCTAAATTTCTTCATGTAGAGTGATATACAGCAAGTATTAAGTATGGTTTTGCTGTAGTTTTTGCTTCCCCCTAAGTTATGGTTATGATGAAGTAGTCTCAGGTATACTGTTTCGTGTATTATTGGAAATTTTGTTTTCTTTTATGGTTAGTTTTATTATATAAGTGATCTGAAATATACCTTAAGAGATAGCTGGTTTTTTTTTTTTTTTTTTCTTTCTGGGACAGGGTCTCGCTTTGCAATTCAGGCTGGCCTTGAGCTCACATTTGTAGCCCAAGCTGCTCTCGAACTTGCACCAATTCATCTGCCTCAGCCTCCTAAGTGCTGGGATTAGGTAGCTGTGTCTTAGTGCTAACTTTAATTACAAAATTAAAATCTATCAGAAAAACATTTCTTTAGTGGCTATGAAAGGGAAGTCCCAGGTTTTATTGTGATTTTTTTGTTCCCGCCTTTCCCATGTGGGTCCTTGTCCTTCACATTTGAAGAAACATTTGATTTTGTTCTGTATTTTTTGTTCACTGCAGCTAAAATATTTTTGACAACTTTTTTTCCTGCCTGGGCTGATATGAATGAAAGAGGTTTCTTTTTTTCCTTCCTTCCTTCTTTCTTTCTTTCTTTCTTTCTTTCTTTGTTTCGAAGGATTACTTGTTATGTATTCTAGAGAAATCCAAATTATAGAGCATATAATCATCATCTTTGGATAAGTTATTTCTGCAACGTGTTTTTATATAAAATGGGAATAAATTTATGTATGAAAACTAAAGTTAAGAAATCATAAAAGTTTTTAAAATTGTGCATAATAAAGAGCTGTGATTATGACTGACAAGGAAAGCCAGGAATTAGAAATTTAATATTCCTTACCCTAGCCAACTTTGAAGAACAATTGGCAAACTTTTACTTTGGATTTTTCTTGGTATTTTATGAAATGCCTGCATTTATCTTTCACTCTTCTCTTTAGTCAAAGCTAGTTGTCTAGAAGATGATGAATAAAATATGTTCTGCTACCTGTGATTTCTTTCCTGTAGTCACTTATGACCGAGATAGTTATGATGCACAGTGTACCTGCTGTTGGAGCATGTTCAGATTTTTCATGTCTTTTCAAATGAATGACTCTAGAGCAAAATTTCAGCCACATTTTAAAGATAGTACTTGTTAATTACAAAATGTACACGAGTACATTTAAATCTTTGACATTTAGAGAGTAGTCCCACCGTTGATCATAGCAATCCTGGATAATACTGTGTGTGTTCCTTTTTTATGTTTAATGCTTTTAAAAAGGCATGCCTTTTGATGCGCAGTCTCCATTTCTTTCATAATAGTTTTTCTTTGTGCTGATAGCATGTCCTTGAGTTTAGACTTTATATGATTAAAAATGGTAATTTAATTTTCATAACTGTTATAAACTTTTTGTAAAATATCTTCCATTTTCTGGATCATTCTCACACATATTGCACACACACGCGTGCATGCATGTGAGTATGTATGTTTATGTTATTTAAAATTGAAGTTCATAATTTCAAAAAGTTACTAACCTAGAAAATTTTTGCAAGATCCAAATTCATCTATTAAATTCTTAAAATGCTATGGGGATGTAAGGACAGCGGTGATCAGTGAGTACAACTGGTTCTTTCTCCTCATTTTAGTTTGCTTTTCTGTGGCATTTGTCTTTGTAGAACAGTCCTCTGAGGAAGAAGTGGGGGCAGCCTTTTTTCCCTTGTGGCTTAAGACTCTGGGCTTGCCTTTTTTTCTTCCTTTTATTTATCTAAAACAGTTTTTCAGTGGCTGTCATCCACCATAGCTGCCTTAGGTGTTGGGACAGAGTAGTGCATACCCCAGCATACTGACCTCCCTCATCAAGCTGACTGTGTATCCAAGTGGTAATTGTCAATGATTCCTTGGGTAATGATTTCATATTATTGAGAAGAGATAATGAGAAGTTTAGGGTGCTCTGGGTATAAAATGTGCAGGCAGATCAAATTGGTATGGAAGGTGTCTCAGTCTTCTCTTGCTGCTGGGATAGATAGTGAACACTCAAAATGGAGGAAGGAAAAGTTTATTTGGATGTTTTAGTCCATACTCAGCTGGCTCAAAGGCAGAGTGGCACAGGGCAGAGAGCAGCCATTCATGGCTGTGGTAAAGTTAGTGGCAACAGCTCAGGCAACCTGTTAGACTTGTTACATTTGTCATGGCAGAGTATTTGCCCCAGGGTACTCACACCCATAATGCCAGCGTTAGATCAAAGATCAATCACAGACTCTAGAAGCCACCCCATGCCTTCATGAGGCTTGGGGTGGGTGTATTACACACAAACAGTAACAGAAAGGATGAAGCCCAGAAAGACCAGTAAAATGCTCAGGTGAAGGGAATGTTTTAGGCAAAGGGAGCACCAGGTGCATGGTTTCTGATATCAGTGTGAGGTCAACATGCTGGTATTAGAACACATGGAATTAGAGCAAAATTAATTGAAAGTATAGTTCATAGAGACCAGACCATGGCAAACTCTTAAGGGCCCTACAAAGAATTTAGGATTGTTTTCTTGGAAGTCACCAACGTGTCTGTCGATAGATGAATGGATAAAGAAAATGAAGTACTTATATAACAAAGTGGTACATTGCCAGTCATTTGTATGAAAAGGGGTTCAATTTTTTTTGAGACAGGTCTCACTGTATCTTTCAGGCAGGCCTTAAACTCATTATGTAGAGCATCCTGGCCTCAAACTTGAGGCGATCCTCCTACCTGAATCTCAGAGGTGCTAGGATTACAGGTGTGCACCATGACACCTGGCTTAGATGCACCTTGGGACTACAGTGTTACAGGAGAGAAACCAAAAATACAAGTTTAGGCATCAAATAGCTTCTCTTGCACAACAAACCCAGAATCTGAATAAAAAGCAAACTAAAAGCTGGATAATAGGAAGTAGAGAAATAGATCTTTTACCAAGGGAAGAGGATGGAGAGAAGGGGAAGTAGAGAGGAGGAGATAACTACCATGTATCATATACATGTACCAACTCCTGGTGAGGAATGTAATCGTGTACTTCAAACATGCACTGGTTTTAAAAAATTGAATAAATTAATAAAGTAATAAAAGAGAAATAAATTTAAAATTTAGGGTTTTTTTTTCCCCCCCAAAATACATTATACTATCAAGATGATTTGAGAAAAGATGTGATATAAAAATGCCATTTCAATCTTTTTATTCACCTGGGTCTTACTTTCATACTAATCACTTTTGTGTCCAAGTGTTCTAGAGATTTTTATGCACAGAGACTGTATTACGTGCCATATTCTCTGTAAACCCTTGGTGAATTTTTTTGCTTTCCATGACTTTAACTGTCTCCCAGACAGCTGCTTTTCCTCCAGATCTA
Organism: Myocastor coypus; assembly: GCA_004027025.1. Lineage (NCBI taxonomy): Eukaryota > Metazoa > Chordata > Mammalia > Rodentia > Myocastoridae > Myocastor > Myocastor coypus. The sequence goes on along the minus strand of PVJA010011757.1, from coordinate 7,229 downwards.
CATCCTCATTTCTCTCCTGAGCACGTTCCCCTACGTAGCCATAACTATGTGAAATGGTGGTTTATATTTCTGACAATTACGTTTACTTTAGAAAAACAACTCAGATTACTTATTATATTAGAAGCACTTTTTTCTTTTTTTTTTTTCAATTTTGTATTTTGGTTAAATTACATGGAATTATTGATAGTTTTTTTGTTGTTGTTGTTTAAAAGAGTATCTTATGTTTCTGTAAAGTGTGCTTTTACATCTATAAAATTGGTCTTAGTTATGTTTTTTATTTTTTTCTTTAGTTTGGTGCCTTGCCAAGTGACATGAAAATTCCTTTGCTCCAGTCAAAAGAAGAAGATGGCCACTTGGCGCTTCCCTCTGCCCCATCCCTCCCCTCTAGTGTTGGAGTACCACCTCCACCACCCCCTCCTCCACCTCCTCTACTCCCAGGAATGCCCATGCCATGTGGTGGTCTTGTGCCTCCACCACCTCCCCTGGGCTGTCTTGGTGGAAGAAACTCTCCTCCTCCACCAACCTTACCATTTGGGTTGAAGCCAAAGAAAGAATTTAAACCTGAAATCAGCATGAGAAGATTGAATTGGTTAAAGGTAAAACACATAGAGGAAAATTTAATTTTTGTTGCCTATCATTATAATTTTGAATGCAAGCCTTAAAGTGAGAATAATTTTTTCTATAAATGGAAGTATTGCTATAGTAGTACCCTTTGTAGTTGACTAACACTGTTTTATAAGTTAGGCAACAGTTGATCTTGCAGGGGAATTTGCTTTGTAATTAAACCAATAATTCATCATTTTTGGAATCCTATTTTTTTTTTTTTTTTTGTGGGACCAGGGTTCGAACTCACGACCTTGCACTTGCCCAGCAGGCACTTGTGCCTTGGAGCTATCTCCCCAGCCCCCCGGAATCCTATATTTTTTAAGTGTTTTTGTAGGACTGGGGTTCAAACTCGCGACCTTGTATTTTATAGGCAGGCACTTGTGCCACAGAGCTATCTCCCCAGCCCCTGAAGTGTTTTTGAAAAGTACAGAAGTGTTAGGGATTTTAGGAACTGTTCTCTGCTGGTAGCTATTGGGAACATAGTAGTAGTTGTCAAAAGCTGAACCTACCCAAGTCACATGAATTATGGTCCTGTAGACAGATAGGGTCATAGGCACAGAAGCAAGGAATACATGGTGTATGTGTCCTGGCATTCTGGAGGCAGAGTGCAGATGAGTCTCAATAATCACTCTGAGAAGTAAAATTGAGAAGAAATCAACTTCGTATCACTCAACTTCAGATTGCCAGCTGCTTGATCATGGAAACATTTCCACTCAAGATCTTAACATTCCTCAGGATTTATGTATCCTTGAACAGACTTTGGGGGAAAATGTACAGAGATTACTTCATAAACATCTGCTGGCAGCTATGGGACGTTGGTCTGTATGCAGTGATTGGGCCGGGACAGGTGACACACCCAGCTGCTCATGAGCCAGTCTTCACTCTGATTGCAGATCCGACCTCATGAAATGACTGAAAACTGTTTCTGGATCAAAGTAAATGAAAATCAGTATGAAAATACGGACTTGCTTTGTAAACTTGAGAATACATTTTGCTGCCAACAAAAAGGTAAGTTTACTGTTTTTGTTACTACTTTATTGTTGGAATTTTAGCTTTGTTCCTTTTATATACCAACCCCTAAAAAACTCTATTTTAAACTATTGCTAATGCAAAATGATGAAATAGGATGTATAAAAAGTTAAGTTTTTTAGTATATCAAGTGAGCAACTTACAAATGCAGATGATTAATATAGGCTTTGGATTCTTTAATTTTTTAAAACAATGTTCCATTGGGGATTAGAGTTTTTGTGAAGAAGGATGTTGTGAGAGAATAATTTGGTATGAAAATTCGTTTAGTTTGAAAAAAAATTTGTATTTTCCTCTAATGAGAATTTTGCATTTTGTGTCATTTACATTATCTTGAAAGTTGGCTTGAAAGAAAATTGAGTTTATTATGTGATTTTTTTTATTAAGAATGACTTCATTTTCTAAATTGTTTTGTGATAATTTTAGCTTGTATGGTATGATTTTAAAAAATTAGATTATGCTCTGATCTGAAAATTGAATTTATTTGAGCCAGTCTCATGGAGCTGCCCTTTACATTTAAAGGCTGGTGGCTATACGTGATACGTATTACTTGTTTTTAAGAATTATGAAAATTTAACATTTTAAGTCTGTAGCACAAGGAATTTACATTAATCACTGGCTTTTAATTTTGAAAATCAGAACCTTTTTCCTTATAGCCTTATACTTCCATGACCCTGGGCTTTCTGAGGGCACAGAGGGCTGATGGGAGAAATTACACAGAATGACTGCATGTGTGAGTCTGGAGGGAGGACCGAGCTGGGCTTCCTGAAGGCCTGCCTCTCAGTAGGTGTCATGAGAGCTATGCCTCACATCCCTGCTTAATTTGATGTCTACAGTAGCTTTTAAGGAACATTCACAGAAAACCTAAAATACTCATTTGCATTCTTTTGAAATGCTTTTGAAGGAGGTAATTATAGATTAAAAAGTCTAAAAATTTGTAATTTATCAACACTACGTAAAAGGCCCTTGTAAGATAAAGTAACTTTCGAGAATTTTCAGTAAATCAAAAGCCTTTACTAGACACCAAATGAGCAACGTTTGTCTTGGCTAATATTAAAAATGGAATTTTGTGGTCTTTGAGAACAAGGAGATTTCTCAGCAGTCTCACCACAGGAAAACTTGTGAAGTAAGCAAATCTTAATTTTACCTTTTGATTATGGAAAATCAGAATTTTCTTTGAATAAGATTAGTATACTCTTTAGGCAATCAAGGAGGCTGTGTGGCAGTTAAAATATGTATTTACATGTAAAACACTTCAGAATTTCAGATTTCCTAATCTGGAATTGATTAGTTTTCCCTTTGCTTTGCTAGTAGGTATAAATGGTGGTACCTAGAAGCTATTTAAGTAATGCTGCCATCCAGCTACGTTTTCTTCCCCTCTTTACTCTGATTACTTTCTTAATTAATGAGGCTCAAAAGGGAAACTTGTTAGCATGTCTTTAATTTAGCTGTAGCGTTAGCCCTAAATGAAATAATTGGACCTTTAAAAAATTCTTAAGTCATCTAACTTTAGCCTTGAGATTCAAGGTTAAAAAATGATGTATTTGCTCAGTCTAATAGTAGTCAAATAGATTAAGGTGAAAATTGAAGATTTTCTCAATATTTGTCTTCAATCCCTCTTAGGACTCTGATTCCCTGTGAGATATGTTGGCTCCTTGGTCTGATATCTCTTGTGTGCCTCAGAAGCTGTTAAACAATCATAACATCTTTTTCTTTGCTAAATACAAGTTTATGGATCTGTGGATGACATTTTTAGGGTGATCAGGAAAGCTGGAGAAGCCTAGGATAGGGAGCATTGCCAACATTTTATAATACCAACCAAGATAGGTTATTGCTGTGATAATTTTTTTCTGCAGCTTTTGGAATAATTCGTAGAAAGAATTCTATGAAAGCTCATGAGTATTCTTTTTGGCATTATTGGTAGTTAAATATCAAAGTGGAAAATGCCAGTAACTGCTGCTTTTAGAGAAACAGGATTTGGTACTATGAATGCTTAATACCAGTGATCACTGGGAAGGACAGAGCAGGCATCTGTATGAGAGGGTGGACTGTTGGAGAGAGTCCGTCACTGACTGAAATCTCTTTTCTTCAAAGCCTGGCAGCTGATGCCATGGCTCAAATGTTAACATTTGTTCATCTGCCATGGTCCCAAAGGTTTCCATACATTTTGTAATTTCTGAAGATTGAGAATTAAATGTGGCTACTTATAAATTATTCAGTCCAAGGTGAAAATCTAGTTGGCTGTCCACTCTAACATGCAGTAGGAGGCAGAGGCTTTGTTGGCTGCAGAGTTTTAATCAGTGGTTTGTATCACAGTTAGGCAAGGAAGAAGAGAGAATTCAACTTTTTGAAGAACTCAGTGAGTTAAAAACTTGATTTATTGCTTTTTTTAATTACAGTAAGTCTTTGGACTAGGAGTTGGAACCTTTTTTTTTTTAATTCCAAACATGGATGCTCCAGCCCAGACACTTACAGTGTTAACTTTTTTGTAAACATTTGATAAACTATATAGTATGAATAAAGGAGCTGAATCTAGTCATTTAATGAGAACCTTTCAGTTTTCGCAGATAGTGTTTTTTGTTTTGTTTTGTTAATACTAGTTGGTCTTTAAAACAAAACAAAACAAAAAAATCCTTGCAGCAGATCCTACTTTAGGTTTCCTGGGTTTTTATATTTCAGTTTCTGGGTTTTCTAGATCTAATGCCCAGAAAGATAGAAAAGGAAGAGGAATTAATAATATCTGTTGGGCACCTATATTAAAGACTCCTTAGTTGGGTTTTTTTTTAATATTACCTTCATTAGTCTCTTAACTTATGTGGCCTTTTATTTTAAACTTATCCCTCTATGACCAAGTATACCATTTTCCTTCACAGGAAAGTGTTGTGTATAATATCTTAAGAAGTAGGAGCTGGGGAAATAGCTGCACAGCACAAGTGCCTGCCTGTCAAGTGCAACATTGTGAGATCGAACCCTGGTCCCCGCAAAACAAAAACCAAACCAAACAAATGTATAGGCAGCCTCTGTTAAACCTTTTCCTCTGTGTATGATCAGCATTACTTCCAATTTTCTTGTGCTGTTGTGTCTTTTATGGTCTCAGTTTTCTGTTAAATGTTTCACTTGGGCTTTCTTGCTTTTTTCTTTTCCAGGTCTTTGAGATACAGCTCAGCTCTCCATATTTTCATAAAAACACCCATAAAAGTGGTGTTTTTCCCAGGTTACTTTTCTCAGTCCTTTTAAGTTGCCTGCCATTTTCCCTTTCTTTTTGGCTACTTGCTCAAGTCAGGCAGTGCAGTTTGTGTAGCTGGGCCTTTGCTGGTGCTGAGGGCGCTGCAGTGACTAGTGCAGAGGTGCTCCTCTCACCCAAGCTGCTTGTATGCTTGTAGTGAAGCTCAGTAAAGTTGATAGTTGAAACACAGAAGGAAGAATGAAGGAGCAAATAGCTATTTATTTATTTATTTATTTTAACTTTTGGAAAAGATGCCACATTTTGCTATCTTTTGCTTCTGTTAAGGTTATAGAAGGACATTGTTTATATATTTCTCTGAGACTTAATCACAACACTCATATATTGAACATTTGGTTTTATCAAAATAGTGTTAATGACCTTTGTATTTTTTACCAGATTGGAAGCATCTGTTGGTTAATTTTTACAGGTGGTTTGAATATAGATTGAAGTATACTAACAGGTTATTGGCATTGGATTTGTCAACTAAAATGAATATCAATTGCTTTCATTATTCACAAACTGTTGATAGGGTTTAAAGTGCTTTTTGGAAGTATATGGATATTCTAATTTACTTAGACTGATTTATAATAGAAATCTGGTCCAGAAATCTTAGGTTTTTGAGATAATCACATTTTATAACAGGTGTGCCATATTTGCCAGATAGGACCATTAAGCCAGTTTATAAATAATGTCCCAATTGAATTATTATGGCACATGCAAATAGTTAATGTATTATGCTCTTAGGAGCAAATCAAGGTTAGATTTCTTACATCATAAGTTCAGTGTAAAAAATATTGGCATAGGATGTCATAAACTGTAGGTTTTCCACTTGGCTGTGTTCAAGGTACCATTTGATATTTGAAACACAGTTTATTTGTAGAATAGTTTATGAAAAGTCCTAGTTTTTCTCTTAAGCCTGCATTAGGGTATATAATAAAAATGTGGTTTCTGGGAGTACATGTTTATAGATTACACCAAAATGAATGCTAGATATCATATATATATATATATTTTTTTTTTCCTCCTCATATTGGGGATGGAACTCAAGACCTTGTGCTTGCCAGGGAGGTGCTTAAGATACTAAAGTCTCTCCTTGGATTATGTGTTTTAAATATTTTGGAAGAGGACATTTGAGAAATACTAATTTTGAAAGATTGGAGTAAAAGTAAATGGGGAAATAAATATTTCTGTGGAGATGTATAACTTGGTTTTTTTCCTCTGTCTGAATCTTGGAAGAACTGAAAACCAATTAGTGAAGGATGTCCTATCTCACTATTAGAAAGAATTGCCTTGTCATTAATTATACTGTATTCCCTGTTGCATTGGTGGAGAAATAAAAATTTATTCTTAAAGCCTCATAGAAATAGATTCTAAAGTGAAGACGTTAGAGAAAGTGGGTTTAACCTGGGGCCATAGAAGGCCTTCAAGTTTACAGAAAGCTTCAGTTAAACGCTTAGTTGTATGGCAGATCTTGAATATAAAGTGATAAAGATTTTACAAACCTTCCTGTGTCCTGTACAGGAAAGGAGGAGGTTTGCTATATGGATCTTGGGTGTGTGTGTGCATAAAGTTTTGTTTTCACTGCACCAAGGAATGATATGAGTGAAGTGGACTGAACTGGAATCACTTGTGTGGTGGTAGATTGGAAAATTGTGTCTTTGTGCAGTATTCCAAGTTCATGTTGTTAGTTTAATTCTGGTGACAGCAATCAGTGGAGTATCCATACTATCATCTCCTAACAAATTGTAAAATAGTTAACATACCTTTGTTATCTCATACTTCATTCTGTTAGGTTTCTCTTCTGTTGTCTTTATTGTCTGACTTATTTCCTGGTTAGCCAGGACATCTCTTGTTGCCTTATGATTGCTTGAAGCAAGTACCCTTTTCTCTTTTAAGCAGTTACTCTCTTAGGCAGTTATGTTCTATTACTCAAGATTCACACTAATTAGTGCACATTATTCACCTGAAAACACACATGATGCTAATTCTTTTGAATGTACTATGCCTCCTACCCCCAAACTCTTTGACTTGCAGCAGATAGAAGTTTTTGGAGGTATCACTGATCCTGTACGTCCTCATAATAAGAGAGCAGGGGTATCACAAGTAGATACAAGGGATTTCTACCTGAGTCATGTGTCCTATAGATATTTGATAGTAAATAGTGTAGTAAATCACTTTAACATAGAAAAAACAAAGTAAGTTTATTTTGTATTTTATAATCTTATATTTCACGAGTTAGATATTTGTATTAGTTACTTTTTGCTCGTTGCTGGGACAAATACCCAACACTCAAAATGAAGGAAGGAAAGGTTTATTTAGCTCACAGTTTGTGGAGGTTTCAGTCCATATTCGGCTGGCCCAAGGCTGAGTG